>SJYH01007563.1:8231-33977 GCA_006408735.1 Sylvicapra grimmia | reverse complement strand
GAATGCTGGGTGAGCCGTGGGCCCCCATGGTCCAGGGACTCACAGGGGTCCTGATGCTGAATGCAGGGTGATCCACAGGCTTGTCCCATGGACCAGGGACTCCCAGGGGTCCTGATACTGAATGCTGGGTGAGCCACAGGCTTGTCCCATGGGCTAGGGACTCACAGGGGTCCTGATGCTGAATGCAGAGTGCGCCATGGGCTTGTCCCATGGACCAGGGACTCACAGGGTCCTGATGCTGAATGCTGGGAGAGCCGTGGGGCCCCCTCCATGGAGCAGAGACTCACAGGGGTCCTGATACTAAATGCTGGGTGAGCCACGGGCTTGTTCCATGGTCCAGGGACTCACAGGGTCCTGATGCTGAATGCTGGGAGAGCCGTGGGGCCCCCTCCATGGAGCAGAGACTCACAGGGGTCCTGATGCTGAATGCTGGGTGAGCCACGGGCTTGTCCCATGGACCAGGGACTCACAGGGGCCCTGATGCTGAATGCTGGGTGAGCCACGGGCTTGTCCCATGGTCCAGGGACTCACAGGGATCCTGATGCTGAATGCTGGGTGAGCCACGGGCTTGTCCCATGGACCAGGGACTCACAGGGGTCCTGATGCTGCATGCTGGGTGAGCCGTGGGCTCCCCAGTGGAGCAGGGACTCACAGGGGCCTGATGATGAATGCTGGGTGACCCACGGGCTTGTCCCATGGACCAGGGACTCACAGGGGTCCTGATGCTGAACTCTGAATGAGCCGTGGGCCCCCATGGTCCAGGGACTCACAGGGGTCCTGATGCTGCATGCTGGGTGAGCCATGGGCACCCCCCCCCATGGTCCAGGGACTCACAGGGGTCCTGATGCTGCATGCTGGGTGAGCCGTGGGCTCCCCAGTGGAGCAGGGACTCACAGGGGCCTGATGATGAATGCTGGGTGACCCACGGGCTTGTCCCATGGACCAGGGACTCACAGGGGTCCTGATGCTGAACTCTGAATGAGCCGTGGGCTCCCCGATGGAGCAGGGACTCACAGGGGCCTGATGCTGAATGCTGGGAGAGCCGTGGGCTGGGCCATGCTCTGAGGCCTCACTGGAGCTTTGCTATGCTTCGTCACTCAGTCGAGTGTGACTGTTTTCGACCCCTCGCTCTGTAGCCCGCCCAGGCTCCTCTGTCCATGGGATTCTCCAGGCAGGAATCCTGGAGTGGGTCGCCATGCCCTCTTCCTGGGGATCGGATGCTAAACGCTGAGCCCGTCCCATACTCCAGAGATGTTTCTTGTGAGACTGGAGCACGTCGATCTACAAGGCCCAAACATCCAGAGGGAAAACCTCCCATCGCCGTTTCTTCTTCATGCTGCTCCACATTGTGAAACCCCCTGTGGTCCGAGAGTGTCAGGAAATTAGCAGTTTTGCATTATTTTTTAACAATTGAAGTTTAGTTGAAACTGAAGTACAATAGTTTCAAGTACGCAGCATGCCTACACACACAGACACAGCGTGTATATACATGTGTGAGCTTCCCAGGTGGAGCCGATGGTGAAGAACCCTCCAGCCAATGCGGGCGACGTAAGAGATGCGGGTGTGATCCCTGGGTTGGGGAGATCCCCCTGGAGGAGGGCATGGCAACCCACTCCGGTGTTCCTGCCTGGAGAATCCCATGGACAGAGGCGCCTGGCGGGCTACAGTCCGTGGGGTCTCAGAGAGTCAGACACACTGAGCCACTGAACAGGAGCAGCCCCAGGAGGATACACACCGCTTAGCTGCCCCTTGACATCTTTTTTTGGGCGTCACAGGCATGGAAACGTGTCCGAGTGCAACCACTACGTCCTTGACTTGGCCGGGACGCGCGTGGGCTGCCATTTCGACGAGCTTGGGGAAGGCCACACCTGGGACAATTACTTCTTCCTGGTGAACGGGACCAGCAGCGCCACGGACATCCAGTTTTTGGACTCTCCTCCCGTGAAGGGCCCTAGCCTGGGTAAGACGGTTCCTTGTATTCCGCTGCTCCTCTGCCAGCCGGGCTCCGGAGGCTGTGCGTTGCGTTCCAGACCGGCCTCAGCAGGATCTAGATTAGGGGGTGAAAGACCCCGATGCTGGGAAAGATTGAAGGCAGGAGGAGAAGGGGACGACAGAGGAGGAGATGGTTGGATGGCATCACCGGCTCGATGGACACGAGTTTGAGCAAACTCCGGGAGGTGGTGATGGACAGGGAGGCCTGGCGTGCTGCAGTCCATGGGGTTGCCAAGAGTCGGACACGAGTGAGTGGCTGAACAAGCAGAGACGCAGAGAGGGAGGCAGAGGGTCGTAACTCTCCCTTGGGGTGGAATGTGTATGCTTGAGTCGCACGTGAACAAACTGGACTGGCGGATGCAGCCTTGGAAAGGAATTCCTCTCTGGTTAGGGGACCTAGTATCCTAGGGGACTCCCCAACGTCCCAGAGTCTGGTTCCAGACAGACCCTCCGCTGGGTTGGCCGGTGCGTTTCCCGTAAGTTGGGCCCGTGGGTGACTTCAGGCGTGTGTGTGTTTTGTCGCTCAGTCGTGTCCAACTCTCTGCGGTGTGCAAACTGCGTGGAGGTGTGGAAGTGTCTCAAAAAAAACTAAAAACAGAACTAACTTATGACCCAGCAGTTCCACTCCTGGTTATATATCTTAAAACAGTAAAACTCCAAAAACACGAAACTGAAACGAGTTCAGAAAGATAACACGAACCCCAAACGTTCATAGCAGCGCGGTTGACGGCTGCCAAGACAAGGAAGCCGTCCGTGTAAAATGCGCATTACCTGGTGGATGGCCAAAGGAGAGAGAGCGCATAGATACAATGAAATACCGGGCTAGCGCGCCTCAGCTGCTGAGACCCCGTGGACTGCAGCCCGCCAGGCTCCTCTGTCCGTGGGATTCTCCAGACAAGAACGCTGGAGTGGGTTGCCATGCCCTTCTCCAGGGGATCTTCCCGACCCAGGGATGGAACCGGAGTCTCCTGCATTGGCAAGTGGGTTTTTTTTTTACACTGAGCCCCCCTGGGAAGCCCGAGTGACTCCAAGACTTGACACCAGGTCTGGGTGCTTGGGTGGTCCACGTAGATGCTGGTTGAGTGTGCTTCCCGCTTGCAGGGTGTCCCGGAAAAAGGCGAGGCTTGTGCCCAGAGAACATCCTCCTGACGGCACCCCACTGCGCTGTTGTTGCCTAGAGAATCTCCATGGGCAAAGGAGCCTGGCGGGGCTGTAGTCCACGCGCTCACAAACGGTCGGACCCCGCTGAAGCGACTTAGCTTGCATGCCAGCATCTCTGCCTGGGGCCCCAGCGAGTGTGCAAGGGAGATTCAGAGGGTGGGGGGAACCCGGCCAGGAGCGGACAAGCCCAGGATGCCCGCTCAGCCCACCTGAGGTCTTGCTTCCTCAAGATGCAGGGTGTGTCCGGGTTCTGTGCAGCAGCACGGGAATGGGACCAGGCTAGCGGGGGGTGTCCTCCGCTGCCTCCCACCCGCTCGACTCCTGCGGGTTGTGGGTTTGTAACCCTGTTTCGTGTTTGGGTCTCTTCTCAGAAAAGTATAACCCGCCGACGAACCTCACCGTCAGGGAGAACGGATCGCATTACGTGATTCGCTGGGACGCCCCCGCCATGAGATACAGCCTGTCCAACAGCGTCCTGTGTTACGCGCTGGACATCCAGAAGACGGTGAGGAGCTGACCCTCCGTGGAGAAACTCGCAGGGCGTCTCCTCTGTTCCTCTCGCTTTGGGGTCCACCCAACCCCCCCTCACACACTCGGACGCCCCTCTTTGCCTCACGAGCCTCTCCTCTGCTTACTGTCTCTTTGTCCTAAAAGTGCCGCTCATTCCTGTTAAATTTTTTAAATTTCTTTTCTTTCTGGCTGCGCTGAGCCTTCTTCGCTGCACGTGGACCTTTTCCTGTAGTTGCAGACAGCGGAGGCTGCTCTCTAGGGTCAGTACTTTCAAAGCACGGCCTTACTTGCTGCACGACACGCGGGATCTTCCTGGACCAGGGATCGAACCCATGTCTCCTGCATCGCCAGGCCGGGCGTTAACCACGGACCCCACCCCCACGCAGGGAAGTCCGTGTGCATTCATTTTGGCTGACGTTCACTTACGAAGTTTTTTTTTTTTTTTTCTGTCGCCAATGTCCTTGGTGGTCGTCCCTAGGAAACCGGTTTGCATCACCGGAGCTCATAAAGATGGTGCTTGTATTTGAGCCTCAGGGTTTCCTGGTTCTAGCGGTTGCGTTTAGGGCTTTCATCCACCTCTGCTGTCTGCCTCTCTCCCATGGAAGGCAAGTTCCCTCACAGCAGGGGCCCCGACAAAAAGAAAATAAATCAACGTTCATTCATTCCTGCACGGAGCTGACATGCTGAAAGGAAGCATCTTTCCTTCCCAAGTGGATAGAGGGAAGGCAAGGAGAAGAGAGAAAACCTTCTCTGGGGGAAAAAAGTGTGTTCCTTCTTTTTCTTTTTGGCTACACATCTTTTGTGGTCTTTGTTCCCGACCAGGGATAGAACGCTTGCCCTCTGCGGTGAAAACACATAGAGTCTTAACTGCCGGAACGCCAGGGTTGCTGGTGTTCAGCCGATCGTAGGGTCAGGAAGACCCCCTGGAGAAGGAAACGGCAACCCACTCCAGTATTCTTGCCTGGAGAATCCCATGCACAGAGGAGCCTGGCGGGCTGCAGTCCACGGGGTCACAAAGAGTCAGGCTCGACAGAGAGATGAACAGAACGGGAACTGTGGTAAAGAATCCACCTGCCAGAATACAGGAGACGTGTGTTCAATCCCTGGGTGGGGAAGATCCCGTGGAGAAGGAAACGGCAACCCACTCCAGAATTCGTGCCTGGAGAATCTCATGGACTAGGTGACTCAGACGGTAAAGAGTCTGCCTGCAATGCAGGAGACCCAGGTTCAGTCCCTGGGTCGGAAGATCCCCTGGAGAAGGAAACGGCAACCCACTCCAGTATTCTTGCCTGGAGAATCCCATGCACAGAGGAGCCTGGCGGGCTGCAGTCCACGGGGTCACAAAGAGTCAGGCTCGACAGAGAGATGAACAGAACGGGAACTGTGGTAAAGAATCCACCTGCCAGAATACAGGAGACGTGTGTTCAATCCCTGGGTGGGGAAGATCCCGTGGAGAAGGAAACGGCAACCCACTCCAGAATTCGTGCCTGGAGAATCTCATGGACTAGGTGACTCAGACGGTAAAGAGTCTGCCTGCAATGCAGGAGACCCAGGTTCAGTCCCTGGGTCGGAAGATCCCCTGGAGAAGGAAACGGCAACCCACTCCAGTATTCTTGCCTGGAGAATCCCATGCACAGAGGAGCCTGGCGGGCTGCAGTCCACGGGGTCACAAAGAGTCAGGCTCGACAGAGAGATGAACAGAACGGGAACTGTGGTAAAGAATCCACCTGCCAGAATACAGGAGACGTGTGTTCAATCCCTGGGTGGGGAAGATCCCGTGGAGAAGGAAACGGCAACCCACTCCAGAATTCGTGCCTGGAGAATCTCATGGACTAGGTGACTCAGACGGTAAAGAGTCTGCCTGCAATGCAGGAGACCCAGGTTCAGTCCCTGGGTCGGAAGATCCCCTGGAGAAGGAAACGGCAACCCACTCCAGTATTCTTGCCTGGAGAATCCCATGCACAGAGGAGCCTGGCGGGCTGCAGTCCACGGGGTCACAAAGAGTCAGGCTCGACAGAGAGATGAACAGAACGGGAACTGTGGTAAAGAATCCACCTGCCAGAATACAGGAGACGTGTGTTCAATCCCTGGGTGGGGAAGATCCCGTGGAGAAGGAAACGGCAACCCACTCCAGAATTCGTGCCTGGAGAATCTCATGGACTAGGTGACTCAGACGGTAAAGAGTCTGCCTGCAATGCAGGAGACCCAGGTTCAGTCCCTGGGTCGGAAGATCCCCTGGAGAAGGAAACGGCAACCCACTCCAGTATTCTTGCCTGGAGAATCCCATGCACAGAGGAGCCTGGCGGGCTGCAGTCCACGGGGTCACAAAGAGTCAGGCTCGACAGAGAGATGAACAGAACGGGAACTGTGGTAAAGAATCCACCTGCCAGAATACAGGAGACGTGTGTTCAATCCCTGGGTGGGGAAGATCCCGTGGAGAAGGAAACGGCAACCCACTCCAGAATTCGTGCCTGGAGAATCTCATGGACTAGGTGACTCAGACGGTAAAGAGTCTGCCTGCAATGCAGGAGACCCAGGTTCAGTCCCTGGGTCGGAAGATCCCCTGGAGAAGGAAACGGCAACCCACTCCAGTATTCTTGCCTGGAGAATCCCATGCACAGAGGAGCCTGGCGGGCTGCAGTCCACGGGGTCACAAAGAGTCAGGCTCGACAGAGAGATGAACAGAACGGGAACTGTGGTAAAGAATCCACCTGCCAGAATACAGGAGACGTGTGTTCAATCCCTGGGTGGGGAAGATCCCGTGGAGAAGGAAACGGCAACCCACTCCAGAATTCGTGCCTGGAGAATCTCATGGACTAGGTGACTCAGACGGTAAAGAGTCTGCCTGCAATGCAGGAGACCCAGGTTCAGTCCCTGGGTCGGAAGATCCCCTGGAGAAGGAAACGGCAACCCACTCCAGTATTCTTGCCTGGAGAATCCCATGCACAGAGGAGCCTGGCGGGCTGCAGTCCACGGGGTCACAAAGAGTCAGGCTCGACAGAGAGATGAACAGAACGGGAACTGTGGTAAAGAATCCACCTGCCAGAATACAGGAGACGTGTGTTCAATCCCTGGGTGGGGAAGATCCCGTGGAGAAGGAAACGGCAACCCACTCCAGAATTCGTGCCTGGAGAATCTCATGGACTAGGTGACTCAGACGGTAAAGAGTCTGCCTGCAATGCAGGAGACCCAGGTTCAGTCCCTGGGTCGGAAGATCCCCTGGAGAAGGAAACGGCAACCCACTCCAGTATTCTTGCCTGGAGAATCCCATGCACAGAGGAGCCTGGCGGGCTGCAGTCCACGGGGTCACAAAGAGTCAGGCTCGACAGAGAGATGAACAGAACGGGAACTGTGGTAAAGAATCCACCTGCCAGAATACAGGAGACGTGTGTTCAATCCCTGGGTGGGGAAGATCCCGTGGAGAAGGAAACGGCAACCCACTCCAGAATTCGTGCCTGGAGAATCTCATGGACTAGGTGACTCAGACGGTAAAGAGTCTGCCTGCAATGCAGGAGACCCAGGTTCAGTCCCTGGGTCGGAAGATCCCCTGGAGAAGGAAACGGCAACCCACTCCAGTATTCTTGCCTGGAGAATCCCATGCACAGAGGAGCCTGGCGGGCTGCAGTCCACGGGGTCACAAAGAGTCAGGCTCGACAGAGAGATGAACAGAACGGGAACTGTGGTAAAGAATCCACCTGCCAGAATACAGGAGACGTGTGTTCAATCCCTGGGTGGGGAAGATCCCGTGGAGAAGGAAACGGCAACCCACTCCAGAATTCGTGCCTGGAGAATCTCATGGACTAGGTGACTCAGACGGTAAAGAGTCTGCCTGCAATGCAGGAGACCCAGGTTCAGTCCCTGGGTCGGAAGATCCCCTGGAGAAGGAAACGGCAACCCACTCCAGTATTCTTGCCTGGAGAATCCCATGCACAGAGGAGCCTGGCGGGCTGCAGTCCACGGGGTCACAAAGAGTCAGGCTCGACAGAGAGATGAACAGAACGGGAACTGTGGTAAAGAATCCACCTGCCAGAATACAGGAGACGTGTGTTCAATCCCTGGGTGGGGAAGATCCCGTGGAGAAGGAAACGGCAACCCACTCCAGAATTCGTGCCTGGAGAATCTCATGGACTAGGTGACTCAGACGGTAAAGAGTCTGCCTGCAATGCAGGAGACCCAGGTTCAGTCCCTGGGTCGGAAGATCCCCTGGAGAAGGAAACGGCAACCCACTCCAGTATTCTTGCCTGGAGAATCCCATGCACAGAGGAGCCTGGCGGGCTGCAGTCCACGGGGTCACAAAGAGTCAGGCTCGACAGAGAGATGAACAGAACGGGAACTGTGGTAAAGAATCCACCTGCCAGAATACAGGAGACGTGTGTTCAATCCCTGGGTGGGGAAGATCCCGTGGAGAAGGAAACGGCAACCCACTCCAGAATTCGTGCCTGGAGAATCTCATGGACTAGGTGACTCAGACGGTAAAGAGTCTGCCTGCAATGCAGGAGACCCAGGTTCAGTCCCTGGGTCGGAAGATCCCCTGGAGAAGGAAACGGCAACCCACTCCAGTATTCTTGCCTGGAGAATCCCATGCACAGAGGAGCCTGGCGGGCTGCAGTCCACGGGGTCACAAAGAGTCAGGCTCGACAGAGAGATGAACAGAACGGGAACTGTGGTAAAGAATCCACCTGCCAGAATACAGGAGACGTGTGTTCAATCCCTGGGTGGGGAAGATCCCGTGGAGAAGGAAACGGCAACCCACTCCAGAATTCGTGCCTGGAGAATCTCATGGACTAGGTGACTCAGACGGTAAAGAGTCTGCCTGCAATGCAGGAGACCCAGGTTCAGTCCCTGGGTCGGAAGATCCCCTGGAGAAGGAAACGGCAACCCACTCCAGTATTCTTGCCTGGAGAATCCCATGCACAGAGGAGCCTGGCGGGCTGCAGTCCACGGGGTCACAAAGAGTCAGGCTCGACAGAGAGATGAACAGAACGGGAACTGTGGTAAAGAATCCACCTGCCAGAATACAGGAGACGTGTGTTCAATCCCTGGGTGGGGAAGATCCCGTGGAGAAGGAAACGGCAACCCACTCCAGAATTCGTGCCTGGAGAATCTCATGGACTAGGTGACTCAGACGGTAAAGAGTCTGCCTGCAATGCAGGAGACCCAGGTTCAGTCCCTGGGTCGGAAGATCCCCTGGAGAAGGAAACGGCAACCCACTCCAGTATTCTTGCCTGGAGAATCCCATGCACAGAGGAGCCTGGCGGGCTGCAGTCCACGGGGTCACAAAGAGTCAGGCTCGACAGAGAGATGAACAGAACGGGAACTGTGGTAAAGAATCCACCTGCCAGAATACAGGAGACGTGTGTTCAATCCCTGGGTGGGGAAGATCCCGTGGAGAAGGAAACGGCAACCCACTCCAGAATTCGTGCCTGGAGAATCTCATGGACTAGGTGACTCAGACGGTAAAGAGTCTGCCTGCAATGCAGGAGACCCAGGTTCAGTCCCTGGGTCGGAAGATCCCCTGGAGAAGGAAACGGCAACCCACTCCAGTATTCTTGCCTGGAGAATCCCATGCACAGAGGAGCCTGGCGGGCTGCAGTCCACGGGGTCACAAAGAGTCAGGCTCGACAGAGAGATGAACAGAACGGGAACTGTGGTAAAGAATCCACCTGCCAGAATACAGGAGACGTGTGTTCAATCCCTGGGTGGGGAAGATCCCGTGGAGAAGGAAACGGCAACCCACTCCAGAATTCGTGCCTGGAGAATCTCATGGACTAGGTGACTCAGACGGTAAAGAGTCTGCCTGCAATGCAGGAGACCCAGGTTCAGTCCCTGGGTCGGAAGATCCCCTGGAGAAGGAAACGGCAACCCACTCCAGTATTCTTGCCTGGAGAATCCCATGCACAGAGGAGCCTGGCGGGCTGCAGTCCACGGGGTCACAAAGAGTCAGGCTCGACAGAGAGATGAACAGAACGGGAACTGTGGTAAAGAATCCACCTGCCAGAATACAGGAGACGTGTGTTCAATCCCTGGGTGGGGAAGATCCCGTGGAGAAGGAAACGGCAACCCACTCCAGAATTCGTGCCTGGAGAATCTCATGGACTAGGTGACTCAGACGGTAAAGAGTCTGCCTGCAATGCAGGAGACCCAGGTTCAGTCCCTGGGTCGGAAGATCCCCTGGAGAAGGAAACGGCAACCCACTCCAGTATTCTTGCCTGGAGAATCCCATGCACAGAGGAGCCTGGCGGGCTGCAGTCCACGGGGTCACAAAGAGTCAGGCTCGACAGAGAGATGAACAGAACGGGAACTGTGGTAAAGAATCCACCTGCCAGAATACAGGAGACGTGTGTTCAATCCCTGGGTGGGGAAGATCCCGTGGAGAAGGAAACGGCAACCCACTCCAGAATTCGTGCCTGGAGAATCTCATGGACTAGGTGACTCAGACGGTAAAGAGTCTGCCTGCAATGCAGGAGACCCAGGTTCAGTCCCTGGGTCGGAAGATCCCCTGGAGAAGGAAACGGCAACCCACTCCAGTATTCTTGCCTGGAGAATCCCATGCACAGAGGAGCCTGGCGGGCTGCAGTCCACGGGGTCACAAAGAGTCAGGCTCGACAGAGAGATGAACAGAACGGGAACTGTGGTAAAGAATCCACCTGCCAGAATACAGGAGACGTGTGTTCAATCCCTGGGTGGGGAAGATCCCGTGGAGAAGGAAACGGCAACCCACTCCAGAATTCGTGCCTGGAGAATCTCATGGACTAGGTGACTCAGACGGTAAAGAGTCTGCCTGCAATGCAGGAGACCCAGGTTCAGTCCCTGGGTCGGAAGATCCCCTGGAGAAGGAAACGGCAACCCACTCCAGTATTCTTGCCTGGAGAATCCCATGCACAGAGGAGCCTGGCGGGCTGCAGTCCACGGGGTCACAAAGAGTCAGGCTCGACAGAGAGATGAACAGAACGGGAACTGTGGTAAAGAATCCACCTGCCAGAATACAGGAGACGTGTGTTCAATCCCTGGGTGGGGAAGATCCCGTGGAGAAGGAAACGGCAACCCACTCCAGAATTCGTGCCTGGAGAATCTCATGGACTAGGTGACTCAGACGGTAAAGAGTCTGCCTGCAATGCAGGAGACCCAGGTTCAGTCCCTGGGTCGGAAGATCCCCTGGAGAAGGAAACGGCAACCCACTCCAGTATTCTTGCCTGGAGAATCCCATGCACAGAGGAGCCTGGCGGGCTGCAGTCCACGGGGTCACAAAGAGTCAGGCTCGACAGAGAGATGAACAGAACGGGAACTGTGGTAAAGAATCCACCTGCCAGAATACAGGAGACGTGTGTTCAATCCCTGGGTGGGGAAGATCCCGTGGAGAAGGAAACGGCAACCCACTCCAGAATTCGTGCCTGGAGAATCTCATGGACTAGGTGACTCAGACGGTAAAGAGTCTGCCTGCAATGCAGGAGACCCAGGTTCAGTCCCTGGGTCGGAAGATCCCCTGGAGAAGGAAACGGCAACCCACTCCAGTATTCTTGCCTGGAGAATCCCATGCACAGAGGAGCCTGGCGGGCTGCAGTCCACGGGGTCACAAAGAGTCAGGCTCGACAGAGAGATGAACAGAACGGGAACTGTGGTAAAGAATCCACCTGCCAGAATACAGGAGACGTGTGTTCAATCCCTGGGTGGGGAAGATCCCGTGGAGAAGGAAACGGCAACCCACTCCAGAATTCGTGCCTGGAGAATCTCATGGACTAGGTGACTCAGACGGTAAAGAGTCTGCCTGCAATGCAGGAGACCCAGGTTCAGTCCCTGGGTCGGAAGATCCCCTGGAGAAGGAAACGGCAACCCACTCCAGTATTCTTGCCTGGAGAATCCCATGCACAGAGGAGCCTGGCGGGCTGCAGTCCACGGGGTCACAAAGAGTCAGGCTCGACAGAGAGATGAACAGAACGGGAACTGTGGTAAAGAATCCACCTGCCAGAATACAGGAGACGTGTGTTCAATCCCTGGGTGGGGAAGATCCCGTGGAGAAGGAAACGGCAACCCACTCCAGAATTCGTGCCTGGAGAATCTCATGGACTAGGTGACTCAGACGGTAAAGAGTCTGCCTGCAATGCAGGAGACCCAGGTTCAGTCCCTGGGTCGGAAGATCCCCTGGAGAAGGAAACGGCAACCCACTCCAGTATTCTTGCCTGGAGAATCCCATGCACAGAGGAGCCTGGCGGGCTGCAGTCCACGGGGTCACAAAGAGTCAGGCTCGACAGAGAGATGAACAGAACGGGAACTGTGGTAAAGAATCCACCTGCCAGAATACAGGAGACGTGTGTTCAATCCCTGGGTGGGGAAGATCCCGTGGAGAAGGAAACGGCAACCCACTCCAGAATTCGTGCCTGGAGAATCTCATGGACTAGGTGACTCAGACGGTAAAGAGTCTGCCTGCAATGCAGGAGACCCAGGTTCAGTCCCTGGGTCGGAAGATCCCCTGGAGAAGGAAACGGCAACCCACTCCAGTATTCTTGCCTGGAGAATCCCATGCACAGAGGAGCCTGGCGGGCTGCAGTCCACGGGGTCACAAAGAGTCAGGCTCGACAGAGAGATGAACAGAACGGGAACTGTGGTAAAGAATCCACCTGCCAGAATACAGGAGACGTGTGTTCAATCCCTGGGTGGGGAAGATCCCGTGGAGAAGGAAACGGCAACCCACTCCAGAATTCGTGCCTGGAGAATCTCATGGACTAGGTGACTCAGACGGTAAAGAGTCTGCCTGCAATGCAGGAGACCCAGGTTCAGTCCCTGGGTCGGAAGATCCCCTGGAGAAGGAAACGGCAACCCACTCCAGTATTCTTGCCTGGAGAATCCCATGCACAGAGGAGCCTGGCGGGCTGCAGTCCACGGGGTCACAAAGAGTCAGGCTCGACAGAGAGATGAACAGAACGGGAACTGTGGTAAAGAATCCACCTGCCAGAATACAGGAGACGTGTGTTCAATCCCTGGGTGGGGAAGATCCCGTGGAGAAGGAAACGGCAACCCACTCCAGAATTCGTGCCTGGAGAATCTCATGGACTAGGTGACTCAGACGGTAAAGAGTCTGCCTGCAATGCAGGAGACCCAGGTTCAGTCCCTGGGTCGGAAGATCCCCTGGAGAAGGAAACGGCAACCCACTCCAGTATTCTTGCCTGGAGAATCCCATGCACAGAGGAGCCTGGCGGGCTGCAGTCCACGGGGTCACAAAGAGTCAGGCTCGACAGAGAGATGAACAGAACGGGAACTGTGGTAAAGAATCCACCTGCCAGAATACAGGAGACGTGTGTTCAATCCCTGGGTGGGGAAGATCCCGTGGAGAAGGAAACGGCAACCCACTCCAGAATTCGTGCCTGGAGAATCTCATGGACTAGGTGACTCAGACGGTAAAGAGTCTGCCTGCAATGCAGGAGACCCAGGTTCAGTCCCTGGGTCGGAAGATCCCCTGGAGAAGGAAACGGCAACCCACTCCAGTATTCTTGCCTGGAGAATCCCATGCACAGAGGAGCCTGGCGGGCTGCAGTCCACGGGGTCACAAAGAGTCAGGCTCGACAGAGAGATGAACAGAACGGGAACTGTGGTAAAGAATCCACCTGCCAGAATACAGGAGACGTGTGTTCAATCCCTGGGTGGGGAAGATCCCGTGGAGAAGGAAACGGCAACCCACTCCAGAATTCGTGCCTGGAGAATCTCATGGACTAGGTGACTCAGACGGTAAAGAGTCTGCCTGCAATGCAGGAGACCCAGGTTCAGTCCCTGGGTCGGAAGATCCCCTGGAGAAGGAAACGGCAACCCACTCCAGTATTCTTGCCTGGAGAATCCCATGCACAGAGGAGCCTGGCGGGCTGCAGTCCACGGGGTCACAAAGAGTCAGGCTCGACAGAGAGATGAACAGAACGGGAACTGTGGTAAAGAATCCACCTGCCAGAATACAGGAGACGTGTGTTCAATCCCTGGGTGGGGAAGATCCCGTGGAGAAGGAAACGGCAACCCACTCCAGAATTCGTGCCTGGAGAATCTCATGGACTAGGTGACTCAGACGGTAAAGAGTCTGCCTGCAATGCAGGAGACCCAGGTTCAGTCCCTGGGTCGGAAGATCCCCTGGAGAAGGAAACGGCAACCCACTCCAGTATTCTTGCCTGGAGAATCCCATGCACAGAGGAGCCTGGCGGGCTGCAGTCCACGGGGTCACAAAGAGTCAGGCTCGACAGAGAGATGAACAGAACGGGAACTGTGGTAAAGAATCCACCTGCCAGAATACAGGAGACGTGTGTTCAATCCCTGGGTGGGGAAGATCCCGTGGAGAAGGAAACGGCAACCCACTCCAGAATTCGTGCCTGGAGAATCTCATGGACTAGGTGACTCAGACGGTAAAGAGTCTGCCTGCAATGCAGGAGACCCAGGTTCAGTCCCTGGGTCGGAAGATCCCCTGGAGAAGGAAACGGCAACCCACTCCAGTATTCTTGCCTGGAGAATCCCATGCACAGAGGAGCCTGGCGGGCTGCAGTCCACGGGGTCACAAAGAGTCAGGCTCGACAGAGAGATGAACAGAACGGGAACTGTGGTAAAGAATCCACCTGCCAGAATACAGGAGACGTGTGTTCAATCCCTGGGTGGGGAAGATCCCGTGGAGAAGGAAACGGCAACCCACTCCAGAATTCGTGCCTGGAGAATCTCATGGACTAGGTGACTCAGACGGTAAAGAGTCTGCCTGCAATGCAGGAGACCCAGGTTCAGTCCCTGGGTCGGAAGATCCCCTGGAGAAGGAAACGGCAACCCACTCCAGTATTCTTGCCTGGAGAATCCCATGCACAGAGGAGCCTGGCGGGCTGCAGTCCACGGGGTCACAAAGAGTCAGGCTCGACAGAGAGATGAACAGAACGGGAACTGTGGTAAAGAATCCACCTGCCAGAATACAGGAGACGTGTGTTCAATCCCTGGGTGGGGAAGATCCCGTGGAGAAGGAAACGGCAACCCACTCCAGAATTCGTGCCTGGAGAATCTCATGGACTAGGTGACTCAGACGGTAAAGAGTCTGCCTGCAATGCAGGAGACCCAGGTTCAGTCCCTGGGTCGGAAGATCCCCTGGAGAAGGAAACGGCAACCCACTCCAGTATTCTTGCCTGGAGAATCCCATGCACAGAGGAGCCTGGCGGGCTGCAGTCCACGGGGTCACAAAGAGTCAGGCTCGACAGAGAGATGAACAGAACGGGAACTGTGGTAAAGAATCCACCTGCCAGAATACAGGAGACGTGTGTTCAATCCCTGGGTGGGGAAGATCCCGTGGAGAAGGAAACGGCAACCCACTCCAGAATTCGTGCCTGGAGAATCTCATGGACTAGGTGACTCAGACGGTAAAGAGTCTGCCTGCAATGCAGGAGACCCAGGTTCAGTCCCTGGGTCGGAAGATCCCCTGGAGAAGGAAACGGCAACCCACTCCAGTATTCTTGCCTGGAGAATCCCATGCACAGAGGAGCCTGGCGGGCTGCAGTCCACGGGGTCACAAAGAGTCAGGCTCGACAGAGAGATGAACAGAACGGGAACTGTGGTAAAGAATCCACCTGCCAGAATACAGGAGACGTGTGTTCAATCCCTGGGTGGGGAAGATCCCGTGGAGAAGGAAACGGCAACCCACTCCAGAATTCGTGCCTGGAGAATCTCATGGACTAGGTGACTCAGACGGTAAAGAGTCTGCCTGCAATGCAGGAGACCCAGGTTCAGTCCCTGGGTCGGAAGATCCCCTGGAGAAGGAAACGGCAACCCACTCCAGTATTCTTGCCTGGAGAATCCCATGCACAGAGGAGCCTGGCGGGCTGCAGTCCACGGGGTCACAAAGAGTCAGGCTCGACAGAGAGATGAACAGAACGGGAACTGTGGTAAAGAATCCACCTGCCAGAATACAGGAGACGTGTGTTCAATCCCTGGGTGGGGAAGATCCCGTGGAGAAGGAAACGGCAACCCACTCCAGAATTCGTGCCTGGAGAATCTCATGGACTAGGTGACTCAGACGGTAAAGAGTCTGCCTGCAATGCAGGAGACCCAGGTTCAGTCCCTGGGTCGGAAGATCCCCTGGAGAAGGAAACGGCAACCCACTCCAGTATTCTTGCCTGGAGAATCCCATGCACAGAGGAGCCTGGCGGGCTGCAGTCCACGGGGTCACAAAGAGTCAGGCTCGACAGAGAGATGAACAGAACGGGAACTGTGGTAAAGAATCCACCTGCCAGAATACAGGAGACGTGTGTTCAATCCCTGGGTGGGGAAGATCCCGTGGAGAAGGAAACGGCAACCCACTCCAGAATTCGTGCCTGGAGAATCTCATGGACTAGGTGACTCAGACGGTAAAGAGTCTGCCTGCAATGCAGGAGACCCAGGTTCAGTCCCTGGGTCGGAAGATCCCCTGGAGAAGGAAACGGCAACCCACTCCAGTATTCTTGCCTGGAGAATCCCATGCACAGAGGAGCCTGGCGGGCTGCAGTCCACGGGGTCACAAAGAGTCAGGCTCGACAGAGAGATGAACAGAACGGGAACTGTGGTAAAGAATCCACCTGCCAGAATACAGGAGACGTGTGTTCAATCCCTGGGTGGGGAAGATCCCGTGGAGAAGGAAACGGCAACCCACTCCAGAATTCGTGCCTGGAGAATCTCATGGACTAGGTGACTCAGACGGTAAAGAGTCTGCCTGCAATGCAGGAGACCCAGGTTCAGTCCCTGGGTCGGAAGATCCCCTGGAGAAGGAAACGGCAACCCACTCCAGTATTCTTGCCTGGAGAATCCCATGCACAGAGGAGCCTGGCGGGCTGCAGTCCACGGGGTCACAAAGAGTCAGGCTCGACAGAGAGATGAACAGAACGGGAACTGTGGTAAAGAATCCACCTGCCAGAATACAGGAGACGTGTGTTCAATCCCTGGGTGGGGAAGATCCCGTGGAGAAGGAAACGGCAACCCACTCCAGAATTCGTGCCTGGAGAATCTCATGGACTAGGTGACTCAGACGGTAAAGAGTCTGCCTGCAATGCAGGAGACCCAGGTTCAGTCCCTGGGTCGGAAGATCCCCTGGAGAAGGAAACGGCAACCCACTCCAGTATTCTTGCCTGGAGAATCC
This sequence comes from Sylvicapra grimmia, assembly GCA_006408735.1. Lineage (NCBI taxonomy): Eukaryota > Metazoa > Chordata > Mammalia > Artiodactyla > Bovidae > Sylvicapra > Sylvicapra grimmia. Next base: position 17,206 of record SJYH01007563.1, on the reverse strand, counting down.
CATGCACAGAGGAGCCTGGCGGGCTGCAGTCCACGGGGTCACAAAGAGTCAGGCTCGACAGAGAGATGAACAGAACGGGAACTGTGGTAAAGAATCCACCTGCCAGAATACAGGAGACGTGTGTTCAATCCCTGGGTGGGGAAGATCCCGTGGAGAAGGAAACGGCAACCCACTCCAGAATTCGTGCCTGGAGAATCTCATGGACTAGGTGACTCAGACGGTAAAGAGTCTGCCTGCAATGCAGGAGACCCAGGTTCAGTCCCTGGGTCGGAAGATCCCCTGGAGAAGGAAACGGCAACCCACTCCAGTANGCCCCCCCAGCGAGTCTCCGGGGCGAGGTGCCGCCTGTGATCACCGGGCGGGGATGACTGGAGGCGCCCCAGCTCCGGCCAGTGGTGGCCTGGACTTGGAAAGACCAGCTTCTCTTCTGGCATCAGCTCCTGCTGAAGATGGCTTGGACCGCGGAACATGCTGATTGACAGGGATGAGTTTATGAGTAAGTTAAAAGTCAGAAGCCAGGGACTTTCTTGGCTGTCCGATGGTGAAGACTTCGCCTTCCAGTGCAGGGGGGTGTGGGTTTGATTTCTGGTGGGGAACCTAAGATCCCACGTGCTTTGACGCCAATAAACCAGAACATAAAACAGAGCAATGTTGTAACAAACTGAATACAGGCTTTAAAAATTGTTACTGTTGAGTCTCTCAGTCCTGTCCAATTCTTTGCGACCCTGTGGACTGCAGCATGCCAGACTTCCCTGCTCCTTACTCTATCCTGGAGCTTGCTGAAACTCACATTTATTGTCAGAGGTGCCATCCAGCCATCTCATCCTCTGTCGTCCCCTTCTCCTCCGGCCTTCAGCCTTTCTCAGCATCAGGGTCTTTTCCAAAGAGTCGGTTCTTCGCATCAGGTGGCCAAAGGATTGGAGCTTCAGCTTCAGCATCAGCCCTTCCAATGCAGCAGCAATAGGATTTGCTGTAAGGGGATTCATTGGCCTTGTTTTCTGTGAAACTGATCCATATCCCTATGAATACCATCATTGTTGGTGGCTGAGGACCTTTTTAGAAAAGTTATCTTAAATGAAAAGAAAAGTTATCTTTCATCTTGCAGACTGGTGAACAAGGAAGAATTTGAGAACCTCTTGAGCAAAAATTGGTTTACGTGGTTTCTGTTTCTCTCTCTCTTTTTTTTTTTTGTCTTCCAAGATGTTTTCTATTTGTAAATGAAAATAATTTCACAGTAGGGTTGGGGGAAAAAATGCAGCAAAGGTCTTCCTCCTCAGACAGGGAGCTGGGGAATCATAAGTGCCTCGTGCCCAGAAGCCAGGCTTGGAAACACTCTGAGGGTGGGAGGCGGGTAGGTATGCAAGTTCCCGGAGGTCACAGAGGGCAAGCCTGGGAGATCTTGGAGCAAGGAGCGCCCCCCACCCCCCGCCATCCCCCAACACGCACACACACACATGAGGAAGTTGGCTTGGCCACTGTGACCGGAAGTGTTATTTGCTGGACAATCAGGGAAGGCCCTCGTCTCGGGGGAACCCCACAGGCGATGGTAGCGGAGATCCAAAATGAGAGTACCTCCTGCCGTCTCAGTAAACAAGAAAGGTCTTGGCCAGCAGCGAGCTCTGGGCTCCGGACGGACGTGAAGGCGGGCTCCTGAAGCTTTGATCCGCAGCTGCCCGTGCTGATGGCCCCCGGGGGCCGTGGGGTGGAGGATGCAAGAATCAGACATCTGTCACTCCTGAAGGCCAGCCAGGGAACAGCGGTGGCCCCAGACAGCTGAGATGCACGTGAAAGGAATGACCTCGGTGAGCCCAGAGGCCCGCACCTTCCCGGACGCAGAACCATCAGTTTGCCAACTCGACATCTCATCTTTCACGTCTACACTGCCTGTCCCCCAAACTTCTGTATCGCTTGCCTCCCCCTCCCGCCTCCCCGGAGCAGTTTTCTCAGAGCTGTTTTCCAAGAGCGAAGCCTCAGAGCCAGGGCTAAGATGCTGTCTCCCCGGGCTCTGAGTCCTAAACATGCCCGAATAGAAAGTACTGTCTACTTCCCGATCGGGACTGTATTATTATTTTTTTAGTTGACACAGAGTAGGCTGGCCAGACTCGCAAGGGCACAGCCTGTGGTCCGCGTGTGGGCATGTGGTCCCCGCCTGAGGCTGAGTGGGAGGGGGTTTTCGGGGCTGGGCTTCTGGGAACACAGAGGGAGACCCCTCCCCACCTCCCGCGCCGGGGACTGACCCACAGGTCCAGCATCTGCATGGACGCTCAGAACCGCCCGTCTGGCTGGAATCCCAGAGAGAGCGCGCTGTCGTCCAGCCCCCGATGGCCATGTGGCCTTGGGATGATGTCCGTCACCCGTGGGGCCACGGGCTTCCCAGGACCCGCCCATTAGAGGACACACTCAAGCGAAACCGCCGGCCCTGACCGGGGCACCCTGGTGACCGTGCGCGTGAGTTATTTTTATATGGCAAGAGATCCTGAGAAGGGACATGGAACCGCGGGGCCACCGCCCGCTGGCAGGGTTCGAGAAAGGTCTCCTTCCGCCTTTCAGTATCTCGCGGGTACCCTTCTGGGCTGCGCAACGCGTGCGCCCACGGGAAGGACCCCGATTCAGAGCGATTGGCCGGAGGTAACCTGCAGACGCGCGCCCTCGACGGCTGTCCTCCCCGACGCCACGGAGTCTGAGAAAGCTCCGGGAGTCAGCGCTGGACCGGGAGGCCCGGCGTGCTGCGCGGTCCACGGGGCTGCAGAGAGTCGGACGAACCACGAAGCTCATGTGCATCAAAGCCGGGACCGTGAGCCCCGGCGCAGGCAGGCGTCCTGGGTTCCCTTACCCCGTGTTCCCCGCCCGGGGGAGCCCCCTGTCCCAATGAAACCTCTTGCTTTCTCGGCACGTGTGTCTCCTCGGACGGTTCGCTTCTGAGCGGCGGAGGAGAGCCGGCTCTCGGGCCCGGGGAAGGCGTCCCCCGCTTAGTGCACCGTGGCTGCTCCGCCCCGCTGGCCGCAACCTCGGGAGGCAGGGGTGAGGGGAACGCAGGGACACTGCTGCCCGGCGCCGGGGCTCGAGAGGCCGCGATTCTGGTCTCCCTCCCGGCGCAGCTGCTCGGAGCCCCGGGCCCGCCCAGTCCCGCTCGCGGTTCCCCGTTTCTGTTCCCCAAAGACCCCGCCCCACCTGGAGGGCCGGACCCCGGCAGCACGGTGAACAAGCGCCCTTCTCTGGCACACTCCTGCTTCCGGGCCGGCTCTCCCGAAGCTGCTCCGTGATGGTCGGCGGGCACTCGAGCTCGAGAAGGGAAACAGGCGATGGAGGAGCTAGTGGGGGCGCGGGAAGGCAGGTGGGGATGGAGCCAGGGTCCCCGGAGCGGCGGACAGAAGGGTCTGCGGTGCCGGGGAGGGTCAGGGCCCAGCACACACGTGCCCACAGGCCTCTGTGCCTCAGACCCAGATGCTGAACCTCAGCACCTCCCACTTTGTGGGGACGCTGGCGGGGCTGTGAGCAGATCTCGGGGTGTCGAGATCCTGAAACAGGCCTGGCACTGGCGCCTTGTCACAGCCCGTCCAGGCTTCCCTGGTGCCTCAGACGGTAAAGAATCCGCCTGCCGTGCGGGAGACCCGGGGTCGATCCCTGGGTCGGGAAGATCCCCTGGAGGAGGGCATGGCAACCCACTCCAGTGTTCTTGCCTGGAGAGTCCCCATGGACAGAGGAGCCTGGTGGGCTACAGTCCATGGGGTTGAGAGAGTGGGCCACGACTGAGCCAACCGGGGGACTGTGCCCCATCACATCGTCCAAATAAAACGTCTTATTAAAAAAAGAAAAAGAGAAAGAAAGAAAACAAATGAANGGACAGTGGCTTTCGTCTCCCGGAGCGGGTACTCGGGAGCCAAGACTCCTGTTCTGTGGCAGGCGGGCGGCCGTCACAGAGGACTCCACGCTGGGCGGCTGCAATCCACAGGAAACCGTCCTCTCCCGCAATCCTGGGGACTGCACATCTGAGGTCCTGGGGTCCCAGGACGGTTCAAGGGGTCCCAGGACTGAGCTCCCTCCGAGGAGTCTCCAGGGGAGGGTCCTGCCCGCCTCTTCCAGCTCCTGGGGGCTCCAGGCATCCGTCCCTGGGCGGGTGGCCGCCCGGCTCCTGTCTCTGCCTCCGTCCGCAAGTGGCTGTATCCTGTCTACGTGCCCGTGGACAAGCTGCCGCCTGCTCAGGACAGCGGCCCCGTGGGACGTGGGGCCCACCCTGGCCAAGCTGGACTCTGTGTTACCCTCATCCTTACCCCTGCGAGAGAGTCCCGCTTCCCCAAGAGGTCAGGCTCTGAGGTTCCAGGTGGACGTGCGAGGCCTAGGTGGGAGGGAAGGAGACGGGAGACAGGGAGGCAGGCGGGAGGACCCAGCCCACGACATCAGGCCCCGTCTGATGGGGCGGAGCCCCGTCAGACTCTGCTCTGCATCCCGGGTAAGACCCCCACACACAGCCCCACCCAAGAGGTGGGGAAGGCAGACGGCTGCCCATGGAGACGCAGTCCTGAACACCACCTCCCGGGGGACTCCGGGATTTGGCTTGCATCTCGTGGCCGCTGAGATGTGTCGTCCGGTGTCCATCAGGAGGAGGGACCAGCGAGCAGGGCTGGAACCCAGGAGCTGTGACAGACACACGGACGGGTGACCCATGTTGAGTGAGGGCAAGGAGGAGGCCCCGGGCATGGGGAACTCAGAGACGGTGCCTGGGAGCATCCTGGTGGGCGTTCCGGGCTGAAAGGTGGACGTGTCGGACTGAGACTCGGGCATCCAGTGCGTGGGGGCACCCGGGGGCACCTCCCTGTCCCCGCGGGCACGAGCGGTCACTCCCACGGGGACCTCAACAAAGGCGGGGCATCCAGGCAACCAGGGGCCCCCCAGACATTCATTCTGGCCGGCTCCAGGAAATTGCCCAAGACCGAGGTGGAGGGGTGGGCTGCCACNGGTCTAGCTAACCAGTGCAGGTGGAGCAGGTTCGATCCCTGGGTCAGGGAAGATCCCCTGGAGGAGGGCACGGCAGCCCACTCCGGTATTCTTGCCTGGAGAATCCCATGGACGGAGGAGCCTGGTGGGCTACAGTTCACGGGGTCGCAAAGAGTCAGTGTTTTGTGCTGGGTCTTATGGCTGAATGAATGAGCTGGTCGGAGTGGCCTTCCCAGGATGAGAGGCTCCCGGTAACCACAGCGCCCACCAACTCTTTCTGGCTCAGATTCCTGCCACCTCCAACCCAGGCAAGGCGGGCTGCTCCTGTTGAGAGCTCCACATCTCCCCATGCCAGTTCTGCAGGCCCCAGCCCCCAGCCTCTGGGGGCCCAGGTCTGTCCAGACAGGCCCTGTCGCTTCGTCCGTTGGGGTCAGCCGCATACGATGACCACGGTCATGCCATTTGGGTCTTTAAAGATGTGAGCGCCTCCAAGCGAGGGTGGAAGCCTGTGGGAGGATACGAACGTCACAGGACTGGAGCACCGTATACGCTGCGGCGGGGCGGGGAGCTCGGCTCACCTGAGCAGAAGCCAGGAGCCCACCGCCGCCCTTCCAGGGACATCCCCGAGGGCTGTCTACAGGGATGAAGATGAGCCCCACGCCCTCCGCATCGGATCGTGACCAGTGAGAGTCGCCCAGTCGTGTCCGACTCTTTGCGACCCCGTGGCCCATACAGCCCATGGGCTTCTCCAGGCCAGAATACTGGGGTAGGTAGCCGTTCCCTTCTGCAGGGGAATCTTCCCCATCCAGGGATCGAACCCAGGTCTCCTGCATTGCAGGCGGATTCTTTACCAGCTGAGCCATCAGGGAAGCCCAAGAATACTGGAGTGGGTAGCCTTTCCCTTGTCCAGCGGATCTTCCTGACCCAGGGATCGAACCCAGGTTTCCCGCATTGCAGCTGGATTCTTTACCAGCTGAGCCACCAGGGAAGCCCCCTCATCTGATACTTGTTCACTGTTTGGATTTTTTTTTTTCCTCTCCGTGAGCTTGCTACCTGGACGGTTTGTTGTTATTCAGCCGTGTCCAGTTCTTTGGAGTCCCATGGATGGTGTCCCCGCCAGGCTCCTCTGTCCATGGGGATTCTCCCAGGCAAGAAGACGGGAGTGGGTTGCCATTTCGTCCTCCAGGGGAATCTTCCCGACCCGGGGATCGAACCTGCCTCTGCTGCACGGGCAGGCAGACCCTCTATCCGTGAGCCACGCAGGAAGGCAGAACTCTCGTGGGCAAGGCGTTGAGCTGTCCTGGATGGCAACGCTGGGCTTGGAGGCAGCCTCCTCTCAAACTCGGTGCCTAATGCCTCGCTCTCCACACCCTGATCCTTGTTCTTTCACTGGATTGCCAGGCGGCCATCCCTGTATACCTCCCCGTGATGCCAAGTCTTGGGTCTTCCCCGTTGACCTGTCCTGAGAAGGAGTCTCTCCCGGCTTCCCCTCAGTTCAGCGAGAACTACGAGAGTCAGCCTCTGGGATCAAATGTGTGTGAAAGCTGGCGCTTTTGTGTGGCAGGGGGCACAGGTCAGTCCTGGGGAGTCTCATGGGAGCCTCGGACCAGGCTGGGGGAGCAGGCAAGGCCCTGGGTGGCCGGAGTCTAGGCTGGGTGTTGTGATGGAGCAGCTGAGAAAGCCCTGAAGGACGGAGGGGAGAGTCCTCGTCCCTCCTCATCAATTACAGGCTAGATTCTCGAGGTGAGGTGCCCTGGGAGGGGGCACATTGGGGGAGCAATGCTGAGGCCCTGGGGAGGGGCGGCCCGCAGGCAGGGGAGCATGCGAGGCTCCATCTGTGTGGCCGCCGCCCACTGGCCCGCATGCGCCGATGGCGTTTGCGTGAGTGATGCAAGCAGGTGAGGAGGGGTGGGTGGGCTCCGCCAGGAGACCCCGCGGCTGGGGCCTGGGAGGTGTGGAAGGCGGAGACCCCGGGGAAGGTTCAGGAGAGCCAGCCTGCTGAGGCAGGTGCTTCATGGGGACCCCGGGGCAGAATTCTGGTGGGGGCGGTGAGGCAGCACAGACTGCGTTACCGTAACTCACTCTGAGCAGGAAACTGAGTCCATGTAATTTCATGTGTCTAATTGGACTTCCTTCCACTATTTGTGAGCCCAGCATTTCCCGGCGCTGCCTGGAAGGGGCTTTCTGGGCTCCTGTATGGGGTGGTGCCAAGGGCGAGTTATAACCCAGGGTGGGAGCGCCTGTAGAGACAGGCTGATACACACGCAGGCATGCAGACATACAGGCGCACAGACACGCAAACACATGTAATGTGTGCACACAGACACACACAGAGACATATGCATACACAGCACACACAGACACATGTGCACACATGCAGACATGCAAGCACATTTTCACACACAGACACGCAAGCACATGTGTGCACACAGATACACAAACACATGAAGATGCTCACACAGATACATGCGGATGCATGCAAGGCCCACAGACACGCGTGAGCACGCATGCAGACCTGCGTGAACACGTGCACACACTGTGCATGCAGATACATACATGCCGTGCACGCACATAAACACAGGTAATGTGTGCTCACGTGTGCACATACAGAGACATGTAGTTTGCACAGATGCACACACAAGACATACACAGGTGCACACAGGCACCAGACATATTCACAGAGTTACATATATGCACATATATGCACACACAGTGTGCCAATAGAGACATAAACACAAGTACCGTCTGCACACAGGCACACACAGGCACATGTGTATAGTGCACACAGATGCATGTATAACGCATGCACACATGTGCACTCACGCACATACACACATACATAAGCACAGATACACACGGGCACACATATGCACACTCAGTGCACAAACTCATAAATGCATGCATACACACATGCACACAGGCATGCATATACACACTCATGTGTACAGACAGATACACACATGTGACATATATAGATACATTCTGCACAGACACATAAACACATGCAAACACACAGACATGCAGTGCACGCAGATGCACGAATATGACACGTACACATGTGCACTCACACATATACACACATGCACACAGAAATATACACACAGGTACACACATGCACATATACGCACACCCTGTGCACACACACAAACATGCATGCACACACGTGTGCACACAGACATATTCACAGATATACCCATGCACATATATGCATGCACAGTCACATAAACACAAGTAATGGGTGCACACATCCATACACACACACAGACATATACACAGATATACATACAGGCCACACACACACATAAACACAGGTAATGTGTGGTCACATGTCTGCATATACATATAAAGAGACATGTAGTTTTTGCAGATGCATATACAAGACACATACACACATGTGCACACACAGGTGTATACACACATGTACACAGACATACACGTGCACATATAGGCACAGTGAACACATAAACATGGATACACATGCACATGTAGGCATGCAGTATACACAGATACACACATACGCACACTCCGTGCACACATGTGCGTATGCACACATAGGTATGCAGTATACACAGATACACACAGGTACACATGTACACACACATACACACATACGCACACTCCGTGCACACACATGCGTATGCACACGTAGGCATGCGGTATACACAGATACACACAGGTACAAATATACACACACATACACACATACGCACACTCCGTGCACACACATGTGTATGCACACGTAGGCATGCGGTATACACAGATACACACAGGTACAAATATATACACACATACACACATATGCACACTCCGTGCACACACATGTGTATGCACACATAGGCATGCAGTATACACAGATACACACAGGTACACATGTACACACACATACACACATATGCACACTCCGTGCACACACATGCGTATGCACACGTAGGCATGTGGTATACACAGATACACACAGGTACAAATATATACACACATACACACATATGCACACTCAGTGCACACACATGCGTATGCACACGTAGGCATGCAGTATACAC
>SJYH01007562.1:45414-56578 GCA_006408735.1 Sylvicapra grimmia | reverse complement strand
GTCTGGTAGTTTCTACTGCTGTGATAAATAACACATTTGTGAAAAGAACAGAATAAATAAGCTAGTATTATTTGAGAGCATATTAAGTGTAAGACATTGAACCCTTAAGGGTGATTATGCATTTTTGTCTCTGAATTCAAGTGTCTTGCATTTATTTAGGAGAGATAAGACACATATAATGGAGAAGCTGTCGAAGTCACAAAAACAAGACCTGTTTTAGTCACAGTCAGCAAAAACAAGACCTGGAGCTGACTATGGCTCAGATTATCAACTTCTCATAGCAAAATTCAGACTTAAACTAAAAAAAAACTAGGAAGAACACTAGGCCAGCCAGGTATGACCTAAATCAAATCTCATATGAATTTGCAGTAGAGGTAACAAATAGATTCAAGGGACTATATCTAGTTAACAGTGTGCCTGAAGAACTATGGACAGAGGTCCATACTATTGTACAGGATGTGGCAAACAAAATCATCCCAAAGGGAAAGGAAAGCAAGAAGGTAAAATGGTTATCTGAGGAGGCTTTACAAATAGCAGAATGAAGAGAAGCAAAAAGCAAGGGAGAGAGGGAAAGATACATCCAGTTAAGTGCAGAGTTTCAAAGAATAGCTGTAAAAGACAAGAAGGTCTTCTTCAATGAACAGGACAAAAGGATAACAGGTTTAAAGGATAAAAATAGTAGAGACCTAGTAGAGAAGAGATCAAGATGAGATGAAAAGAATACATAGAAGAACTGTATAAAAAAAGATCTTAATGAACCAGATTACTATGGTGGTGTGGTTAGTCACGCAGAGCCAGACATTCTGGAGTGCAGTGTGAAGAGGGTCTTAAGAAGGCCTGCAGTTAATAAAGCTACTGGATGCAGTGAAATTCCAGCAGAACTATTCAAATCCCTAAAGGAAGATGCCATCAAGATTTGCATTCATCGTGTCAGCAAATCTAGAAGACCCAGCAGTGGCTACAGAACTGGAAAGGGTCAATCTGCATCCCAATTCCCAAGAAGGGTAGTACCAAAGATTATGCTGACCATTGGATAACCATACTCATCTCCCATGCTACTGAGGTTATGTTTAAAATCTTGCATGCTAAGCTTCAGCATTATGCAAGCCAAGAACTTCCAAATGTTCAAGCTGGGTTTAGAAAAGGAAAAGGACCTAGAGATCAACTTGCCAACATTCGCTGGATTATAGAGGAAGCAAGGGAATTTCAGAAAAAAACATCTATCTCTGTTTCATCAAATATGCTAAAGCCTTTGACTATGTGAATCATGACAAACTGTGGAAAGCTCTTAGAAGGAAATACCAGGACATCTTACCTGTCTCCTGAGAAACCTGTATGTGGGTCAAGAAGCAACAGTTAGAACCCTGTATTGAACAACTAACTGGTTCAAGATTGAGAAAGGAGTACAACAGGGCTGTCTGCTGTCATCCTGTTTGTTTAACCTATACACTGAGCACATCATGAGAAATGCTGGGCCGGATGAGTTACAAGCTGAAATCAAGATAGGCAGGAGAAACATCAACATCTTCAGATATGCGGATGATACCACTCTAATGGGAGAAAGTGAAGAGGAACTAAAAGAGCCTCTTGATGAAGGTGAAGGAGGAGAGTGAAAGAGCTGACTTAAGACTAAATATTAAAAAAAAAAAAATCATGACATCCAGCCCCATTACCACATGGCAAATAGAAGGGGAAAAGGTGGAAGCAGTGACAGATTACCTCTTCCTGGGCTCCAAAATCACTGTGGATGGTGGCCGCAGCCCTGAAATCAGATGATTGCTTCTTGGCAGGAAAGCAATGACAAACCTAGACAGTGTGTTGAAAAGCAGAAACGTTACACTGCTGACAAAGGTCCATATAGTCAAACCTATGGTGTTCCCAGTGGTCATATACAGTTATGAGAGCTGGACCATAGAGAAGGCAGAACACCAAAGAACTGATGCCTTCTAACTGTGGTGCTGGAGAAGATTCCTGAAAGTCCCTTGGACAGCAAGATCAAATCAGTCAATTTTAAGAAAGATCAACCCTGAATATTCACTGGAAGGATGGATGCTGAAGTGCGAGAACTTCTTTGATATAATTGTTATCCAGTTTGTGGGTCGTCTGCTCTGTGGCTCTATGGTGGGGCTAATGGTGACCTCCTCCAAGAGGATTTATGCCACATGCACTGCCTCCCAGGTCTGGTGTGGCCAGAGCCCGTGCCCTGCAGAAGGCCACTGCTGAGCTCCTCCTCCACAGAAGACACTCAAACACTCAAAGGCAGGTCCAGCTCAGTTTCTTGTGGGGTCTCTGGGTCATGGTGTGCACAAGGTTTTGTTTGAGCCCACCCAGCGTCTCTGGCGGGTATGAGGTTTGATTCTAAATGCAATTTTGCCCCTCCTAGCATCTTGTTGGAGCTTCTCCTTTGCTCTTAGATGTGAGGTATCTCTTTTTGGTGAGATCCAACATTCTCCTGTTGATGGTTGTTCAGCAGCAAGTTGCAGTTTTGGAGTTCTCACAGGAGAAGATAAGCGCATGTCCTTCTACTCTGCCATCTTTTTCAGCCATGCTAGGTAGAGCCACCCAAGACAGTCGGGTCATTGTGGAGAGTTCTAACAAAATGTGATCCACTGGAGAAGGGAATGGCAAACCACTTCAGTATTCTTGCCTTGAGAACACCATGAACAGAATAAAAAGGCAAAATGATATGACACTGAAAAATGAACTGCCCATATTGGTAGGTTCCTAATAAGTTACTGGAAAATGGTGAAGAAATAGCTCCAAAAAGAATGAAGAGGCTGAGCCAAAGCAAAAAACAGTGCCCAGATGTGGAGGGGACTGCTGATGGAAGTAAAGTCCAATGCTATATACAATAATATTTCATAGGAACCTGGAATGTTAGGTCCATGAATCAAGGTAAATTGGAAATGGTCAAACAGGAGATGGCAAGAGTGAATATTGACATTTTAGGGATCAGTGAACTGAAATGGAACAGAATGGGTGAATTTTTTTAATAAATATATTTATTTTTTAATTGAAGGATAATTGCTTTACACAATTTTGTTATTTTCTGTCAAACATCAACATGGGTCAGCCATAGGTGTACATATGTCCCTTCCCTCCTGAACCTGCCTCCCATCTCCCTCACCATCCAACCCTACTAGGTTGATACAGAGCCCCTGAGTTCAGTTCAGTTCAGTCGCTCAGTTCTGTCTGACTCTGCGACCCCATAGACAGCAGCATGCTGGGTTTACCTATCCATAACCAACTCCTGGAGTTTACTCAAACTCATGTCTATCAAGTCGGTGATGCCATCCAACCATATTATCCTCTGTCGTCCCCTTCTCCCGCCTTCAATCTTTCCCAGCATCAGGGTCTTTTCAAGTGAGTCACTTCTTCACATTGGGTGGCCAAAGTATTGGAGTTTCAGCTTTAGTATCAGTCCTTCCAATGAATATTCAGGACTGATTTCCTTTAGGATGGGCTGGTTGAGTCTCCTTGCAGTCCAAGGGACTCTCAAGAGACTTCTCCAACACCACAGTTCAAAAGCATCAATTCTTCAGTGCTCAGTTTTCTTCACAGTCCAACTCTCACATCCATACATGACTACTGGAAAAACCATAGCCTCGACTAGACATACCTTTGTTGGCAAAGTAATGTCTCTGCTTTTTAATATGCTGTCTAGATTGGTCATAACTTTTTTTCCAAGGAGTAAGCGTCTTTTAATTTCATGGCTTCAATCACCATCTGCTGGCGGGGTCCAGCCCCAGTGGATCCAGGGTAATTTGAAGGTGAGACGGAGTAAGCATCCTAGGAAAAAAACTTATTTAATTACAGATATATAGAGAGATTAGAAATGGATAGTGTGGTAGGAAAATTAGTGGAGAAAAAGAGGCTGAATAACTTGGTTTATGTGGGATACCAATAAAATTCCAAGACAAGGAATTTGCACCATCTACATTGGGCCACCGGCGCCACTTGAATATTGGAAGGTGCCCCTCCTTGGGCTCCTTCTCANTTTCAATACAGCGGTTAAAACACAATAGTCAGTGATATAAAAATGCAAAGTATACTTAAGTTTTTGTGGCTTAAAATTGTACTTTGGGTATGTTTTTGGTGTTAATGAAGAGACACAATTTCCATAATTTTAAATTGCATTTAAAATAATCTGTGTAAGATTCTGAAACACTGAAACTGAACAAGTCTTGCTATCTCCTTCCCGTTCCTATGGACTGCTGAAACCTCATTAGGGCCAGGCCCTTTTAGAACATGAGTTGCACAGGTCTAGTTACACAGACTCATGGCTACATCCACTCCTAGGTTTCTGGAGGAGGCATTGATTAGCAATGATTTCAAGCTGGCTGGAAGAATGCTGTCAGGGGTAGGGGGTGGTTGTGTAGATGTAGATAAATTTAAGCCTAAAATCTGGAGCAGGGACCAAGTCTGCAGATATTCCCCATTCCCTGGGTGTAGGGGAGAGAAGGGGCATCAGACTGGGACTTTTCTTGCAAGACCAGCTAGCTTTACTGAGTCCCAAGAAGTCCCAGGGTAATGTCTGTCTCCTGCCACTGCTTAGCACTCATCTCTGTTAGGCTTCATGGCAGAGGGGCTGTCAAGTTAGTGACTGGTGCTCCATCTAACTAATGGACTGCTGGGCTTTTTAGCCACAAGAGGTTGCTTTTGTTCAAGGTGCTTTTAAGCTGGTCCTGAACTCTTTTGAGTAAGCAAAAGAAGAAAGTTTCCAAGGTAACTTGGCAAGAGCAAATAGGAAAAGTGTGTCAACCACAGAAATTGGTCCCAATAGATATGAGAATATAATACATATTGTTCAGTTCAATGGTGAAAGGACATAGTTTATAAACACTGGAACCTACTGAACATCCATTTGAAAAGAAAGAGACTTAACAACTTAAATAACAGAACATAACTGTTCAGATTTCTTAGAGTTAGATGATAAAAGTGAAAAACAGAAATCTAGGAAAAAATACATAGGAGAATACTTATATAACAAGATTGGAAGTGAATTTTTGCCGGGGTCCAGCCCCGGTGGGTCAGGGTAACTCGAAGGGAAGACAGAGTCGGTGTCCTAGGAAAAAACTTATTTAATTACAGATATAAAGAGATATTAGAAAAGNAGTGAAAAACAGAAATCTAGGAAAAAATACATAGGAGAATACTTATATAACAAGATTGGAAGTGAATTTTTGCCGGGGTCCAGCCCCGGTGGGTCAGGGTAACTCGAAGGGAAGACAGAGTCGGTGTCCTAGGAAAAAACTTATTTAATTACAGATATAAAGAGATATTAGAAAAGAATAGTGTAGTAGGAAAATTAGTGGAGAAAAAGAGGCTGAATAACTTGGTTTACGTGGGATACCAATAAAATTCCAAGACAAGGAATTTGCACCATCTACGTTGGACCACCAGCACCTATTTGAATATCGGAGGGTGCCCCACCTTGGGCTCCCTCTCTCATGGATCTTAGAAGCCAGGGCAAGTAAGTAGATGTGGCGAGCACCCATGCTCCAGATGGGAATTCAGCCAGAAAAACGGGGAGCAAGAAAGAAACTACACGGGAGAATCAGTCTTTCCAGAAACTGATTCAATTTCTTTATTTTTCAGGTTTGCTTATATACTTTTTGTTATACATAGGGATGAATACAGAGTCACACGGGGGTCAGCAGACCTGACCCTTGTCAAAATCAGGTGGTTCATATAAAATTATACAAAGGTCTTATGGGTTTTACATCATCTTCTGGCCATGAGGCCTGCTGACACTTTTCGCCCTTTCTGATAATGGTCAGTCAATCAGAAAACTTATTTTTTCCAGGGGTGATTTTTTCTTAAACCAGGCGCCACTCTCCAAATAAAGAGGCATTCCTATAGGGTGAGGGTGTCAGTTCAGTTCAGCTCAGTTGCTCAGTCATGTCCAACTCTTTGCGACCCCATGAATCCCAGCACACCAGGCCTCCCTGTTCATCACCATCTCCCGGAGTTCACTCAGACTCACGTTCATCGAGTCCGTGATGCCATCCAGCCATCTCATCCTCTGTCATCCCCTTCTCTTCCTGCCCCCAATCCTTCCCAGCGTCAGAGTCTTTTCCAATGAGTCAACTCTTCGCATGAGGTGGCCAAAGTACTGGAGCTTCAGCTTTAGCATCATTCCTTCCAAAGAAGTCCCAGGGCTGATCTCCTTCAGAATGGACTGATTGGACCTCCTTGCAGTCCAAGGGACTCTCAAGAGTCTTCTCCAACACCACAGTTCAAAAGCATGAATTCTTCGGTGCTCAGCCTTCTTCACAGTCCAACTCTCACATCCATACATGACCACAGGAAAAACCATAGCCTTGACTAGACGGACCTTAGTCTGCAAAGCAATGTCTGTGCTTTTGAATGTGAGGGTGTAGTGGGTTACAACTAAGAAAGGAATTTATTTAACCTAAGGTTAACATGATTAATCTTAAAGGTTAATACTTACTTCTCCTATATGCTAGCTATATTCATTATAAGGGCAGGGAATATGGAGATTTAGCAGCAAATATTAGCCCAACAAATGAAAACCCTTCACCAATGTTCCCCTTAAGATCTATTTAGTCTTAAGATAGTGATAAAGTTACATTTTTACATAGCAAGGACACAGTGATTTATAACAAAGTATAGTGATCTATAACACAAGAGAAAATCCGTTAACTCAAAAAGTTTAGTATTGCTAACATCAAAAAAACTACTGTATTTGGTTTTCTATATTCCAAATACATTAATATATTCCCAGGTGCCTAAAGATATGGAGGCCTGGTGGCAATCATTGGCTCAACAATGAGAAAAGCCCTATTAAGCTAATTAAGACTTTCAAAATACTCCAAACTCTCTGTGCTGTTTATGGTTGAGAGGTTGTCATACAAGCTAGTCTGTCAGCAGAGAGGTTTGACCTGAGACACCCTTGTCACACCCAGGGCAGGGAATTAGCAGCAATTATTGGCACAACAAATGAAAAACCCTTCACCAATATAATTCCTAACCAACCCACTATACTAATAATTTCTAACTTCCCCAAAGAATCTGCCTTTAGTAAGTCTAAAACATCTCGTGCCTCTCACAGTTGGGAGGTTGTAAACAATCACATGTNCTGGCGGCAATCATTGACTCAACAATGAGAAAAGCCCTATGCTAATTAAGACTTTCAAAATACTCCAAACTCTCTGTGCTATTTATGGTTGAGAGGTTTCACACAAGCTAGTCTGTCAGCAGAGAGGTTTGACCTGAGACACCCTTGTCACACCCAGGGCAGGTAATTAGCAGCAATTATTGGCACAACAAATGAAAAACCCTTCACCAATATAATTCCTAACCAACCCACTATACTAGTAATTTCTAACTTCCTAGAAGAATTTTCCTTTAGTAAGTCTAAAACATCTTGTGCCTCTCACAGCTGGGAGTCTGTAAACAATCACATGTGGCCGGATGAACCTGTACAAGCAGGCTAGATAACCTTCAGAGGAGTTCGTAAGTTGAAACACTCATGTCACGCCCAGGAATTTTTATTGACTTGGAGCTGTAAGTTATCTCCTTCTCCGAGAGAACTGGTGGGGAACAGCCCCCCATAAAGTCAGAGGTGTAGGTGAGAGCATGAAACAGTAAAGTAGGTAGACTCTGGTTTTGGGGGTAGATGCTCAGGAACAGGGGGTTTCCTGAGGCTCGATCCCGCCTTTGCATATGCCGAAGCCTCCTTCCTCATGACCTTTGCCATGGGCGGAGTTCCTCACACTGGCTCCCGGCAATCTGCAGTGATTTTGGAGCCCCTCACCCCCCCCCCAAAAAAAATAAAGTCTACCACTGTTTCCACTGTTTCCCCATCTATTTGCCATAAAGTGATGGGACTGGATGCCATGATCTTAGTTTTCTGAATGTTGAGCTTTTAACTTTTTCACTCTCCTCTTTCACTTTCATCAAGAGACTCTTTAGTTTTTCTTCACTTTCTGCCATAAGGGTGGTGTCATCTGCATATCTGCAGTTATTGATATTTCTCCCAGAAATCTTGATTCCAGCTTGTAGCTTCATCCAGTCCAGCATTTCTCATGATGTACTCTGCATATAAGTTAAACAAGCAGAGTGACAATATACAGCCTTGATGTGCTCCTTTCCCAGTTTGGAACCAGTCTGTTTTAGATGCTAGGAAGAAGGAAATGGCATTCTATGTAAGAAGTGTGACTTGAATGTGGTAAGAATGCTGAGGTAGCCATCCATTCCTATATACTGGGTGGGCATTGTGGTTTATGAGCAGTAATGTTAGAGAAGTAAGATATGGCCAGAATGGTAGAGAACTTTGTAGATTTGCTACAGTATGAAACAGATATTAATTTTATAACCTTGAGTGATACTAATGAAAGATAAATTTTAGAAGGATTACTCAGATACTAGTGAAAGCTTATGGTGAACAGTGTCAGATCTGTGATCTCCAAAGGAGAGAAATTCACTTTGAGACCAAAGATGTGGCTTCAGTCACTCAGAGTTTCATGTGGCAAAAGATTTATTACAGTGAAAAAGGGATAGAGAAAGCTTCTGACATAGACAGAAGTGGGCAGACAGTGCCCTGTTCACTAATTTGGGTGGGGCTTTATATAGGTTTTCAGTTGGTTACAAAAGAATATCTCAAGGTTGTAAAGGTCTTAGCAGACCCACTCCCACAACATACATCTCAAGATAACAGGATTAGTCAGAAGGTTCTTGTTAAGAAGGAGCAAAGAGTCCTCAAACAATATACATTGTTGTTATATAATCATTAGTACAGAGTTTAAGGAAAAACATACCCTAGAGTATGATGAGTTGTTTAGTTGTATAATCATTAGCTCTGGGCTTAAAGAAAGTTAGTCTTAAATAGATCATTGCTATAACAACTCAGAGCTTAAGGAAAAATATCTTACATGATGAAGACAAAGGAATGTAAAAAAAAAAAACCAATTCATTTGCCCCTTCCTCCTCCTTGAGGGCCCTGGTCTCTTTATCAACCTACCTAAGAACAAGCTCTCTCACTAGTATGATGAAAATGAAAGTGAAAGTCGCTCAGTCGTGTCCGACTCTTTGCAACCCCATGGACTATACAGTCCCTGGAATTCTCCAGGGCATAATACTGGAGTGAGTAGCCTTTCCCCCCTCCAAGGGATCTTCCCAACCCAGGGGTTAAACCCAGGTCTCCCACATTGCAGGCACATTCTTTACCAGCTGAGCCACAAGAAAAGCCAAAGAATACTAGAGTGAGTAGCCTATCCCTTCTCCATCAGATCTTCCTGACCCAGGAATTGAACCAGGGTCTCCTGAATTGCAGGCAGATTCTTTACCAACTGAGCTATCAGGGAAATCCCTCACTAGTATGCAGAGACACAAAACAGAAAAAACAACAGATAGTTGAGTATGTGTCACAGTGGCTTCAGGAGTGGCGTGATACTAGAAATGGAGAGGAAAGGTTAAAGCCAGGAGACATTTTAAATAACTGAAATAGTCCCAGTAACTAAAGAGCTGGGAATCAGTCATATAGAGATGGTGGTTAAATCCATGAGTGGTGTAGGAGATAATCAAGGGAGAGAATAAAGCTAGGGAAACAAGATAAACTGTAATATTTGGCATCCGTCTGTCTACAATGCAAGAGACCTGGGTTCAATCCTTGGGTCAGGAAGATTCTCTGGAGAAGGAAATGGCAACCCACTCCAGTACTCTTGCCTAGAAAATCCCATGGATGGAGGAGCTTGGTGTCCATGGGATCGCAAAGAGTCGGACACGACTGAGTGACTTCACTTTCACTTTCAAGGTGGCACTAGCGGTAAAGAATACACCTACCAATGCAGGAGACATAAGAGACAAGGGTTTGATCCATAGCTTGGGAAGATTCCCTGGAGGAGGGCATGGAAACCCACTCCAGTATTCTTGCCTGGGAAATTCCATGGACAGAGGAGCCTGGTGGTCTACAGTCCATAGGGTCACACAGAGGCGGACATGACTGAAGCAACTAAACACACACACAAAAGCAACGTTTGCATGAATTCAAGTGGACAAGGAAATGAATGGAAAGAGAAATTCAGAGGGTAAATAATAAAACCTTTGAGGACACTCATAATTCAGGGAAGAGCCTTACAAAAATACAGTGAATGAAAGAGTATTGCCCTATTTTACAGATGAAAAAGTTGAAGCTAGGGAGGTAAAGTCACTTATGTAAGGCAATTAAGCAGTCATAACTCAACCTAAGTTCTTGGAGACACCACATTATGTCCATTTCCCTACTCTTCCCAATCTCTGAAAACCAATGGGTATGAAAAAGTATACATATACTCTTGTGGTCACTTCCCATAGTATCAGAGGTTTATGTGGGAACATAGGGTTTTAAAGGAAGGGAGGAGATCTAGGATGAGGCAGGAAGAGACACAACTGGGCCAGCATATACTTAGATGAAAATGACATCATTCTTGGTTCAAGTAAACATTTATTGAATAATGGTAAAATCACTACAGTATAGGCAGCAAGAGCAGATAGGGGTAGTGAAAGTAGTATAGGTGTAGATGGTAGAAGGAGAAAGTAAATTCTTTTCCTAAATTCTGCATTTGTCTTCTATTATGCAGAGCCTAATTTTTTGAAGTATCTGCAATCTTTCAATTTAGTCCTCACCTGGCAATGACCCTTTGCAGCCTTAGCTTAATCGCCTATGGGAGTGAAACTATGGAGGAAGTTGATATTTGAGTTTTCCAACTCAAGTTTCAATGTCTGCAAGCCTGATTTTAATTCAAATGATTGCAGGAAGGAATTGCTTTCTTGATAGAAATGTATAGGTAAGATGAGATGTATGCTCAAGCACTTGCTGCCTCTTTTTCTCTTTGGAGGTGTTTGACAAACATGAGTACTTCTCTGTATATCCTTCACTGAAGAGCTGGGTCAATACAACTGCTTTCTGTTCAGACTTACAGGCAAGAATAACCTAGGTCTGAGATTCCAAATAAGACAGAATGCTGTGCCCACCATAGAGATATGATTCCAAAGACAGACATTAGTAGAGCCACTTTTTACTGTTCCACTCTTCCTGGAAGAAAGCAGACTTGTCTTTGGAATCTGCCTGGTTAATTTAGTGGCATGAGAAGTTGCCATCCTACTGTGACAAGGGTAACCCACCCTGGCTGTCCTCTATTTTCTGGGACCCAGACCTTAC
>SJYH01007561.1:32992-46191 GCA_006408735.1 Sylvicapra grimmia | reverse complement strand
TCAGTCCACTCCAGATGAACCTGATTTCACTGCCCTGCCTCAAAGGTCACCCCAAGCAACGAATCACACCACGGTGGCACGTGTGACAGCCCTGTGACACCTCAAGGGAAAGGCACAGATCACTGTGTCAACACGTTGGAAAGCCTGACACTGCTGCTACAGCTCAGGAGGAAAACGCACGTGAATGTCTCCACTCGAGAAGAATCCTGACTCTCCTCTGGAGACTCCAGAGGAACCCCAAGATCCATGTCAGCACTGGAGAGGAAACCTCAGGTTCTGGCCATAGTTCCAGACGAGGACCTAGGACCCAACACTGACTGGAAACGAATCCCGAGGGGCCCCTCGCAACTCGCATGGAGACTGGTCTTTCCTGAGGCCATGCAAGCAGGGCCCTGAGGTCCCCGTCATAACTCGAGAGGGACCTGCCACAACTCAAGAAAAACCAGTTGGTTCCCACCTGCAGGCGAGATGAGGCCCTTTTCTGCTGCAGCATCTCGAGGGAAATCATGCCTTCCCTCTTGAACCTCACAGGGGTCCTTCCCACCCTTGCTGCAACTCAAGAAGCTCCCCGACATATGCGTCCCCATGCGGGAGGAACAGTGAGCGTCCCAGCACAACTCAGGAGGAGCCCCGTTTCCCACTCGTGAGCTCTAGATGTTGGTCCCTTTCCCTGCTTCGTCGGGAAAGGGTTCCCGCCATTCCCTTCGCATCGGAAGACGTGGCTCACTCAACAGGAAAGCCGAGATCTCCAAGGGTCATGTCAAAATACTAAAAGTCCCCCAGATGTCTGAGTCCACTCCAGATGAAACTGATTTCCCTGCACTATCTCGAGTGTCCCCCGTGTATCGCCTCACAGCACGGTGGCTTGTGCCACAGCCCTGTGGCATCTCGAGGGAAAGAAAGAGATCCCTGTTTCAACTCAATGGGAAGCCTGACACTGCTGCTACAGCTCGGAAGGAAAGCAGACCTGCATGTAACCACAGGAGACGAGGCCTGACTCCCCTGGGGAGACTCTAGAGGTACCCCAAGGTCCATGTTCTCACTGGAGAGGAGAACCTAGGTTCCAGCTTCGGTTCCAGACAGGGACTTAGGACCCGGCACTGACTGGAGATGAATCCTGAGGGGCCCCTGTCAACTCGCCCAGAGCCTGGCCTTTCCTGAGGCCATGCAAGCGGGTCCCTGAGGTCCCCATCGTAACTCAAGAGGGACCTGCCACAACTCGAGAAAAACCAGAAGGTTCTCCCCTCCAGGTGAGATGAGGCCGTTTTCTGCTGTGGCATCCCGAGAGAAATCACTCCTTCTCTCCTGTACCTCCAAGTGTCCTTCACACCCTTGCTGCAACTAAAGAAGTTCCCTTACACACACGTCTCCACTCGAGAGGAACACTGAAGGTCCCACCACAACTCAAGAGGAGCCCCCTTTCCCCCTCCTCTGCTCCTGATGAGGGTTCTTTCCCTGTTTCATCGGGAAAGGATTGGGTGTTCCCGTCGAAGAGCAAGAGGACGTACTCTCAACAGGAAAGTCGAGAGCAACTCCAGGGGTAGTGCCACCATTCCAAAAGACCCCCAAATGTCTCAGTCCACTCGAGATTAACCTGATTTCCCTGCCCTGCCTCGAAGGTCACCCTGAGTATCGAATCACACCATGGTGGCACATGTGACAGCCCTGTGGCACCTCGAGGGAAAGCCTAAGATCCCTGTGTCAACTCGTCAGGAAGCCTGACACTGCTGGTACAGCTTGGGAGGAAAACGGACGTGTATGTCTCCACTCGAGAAGAGTCCTGACTCTCCTGTGGAGATTCCAGAGGAACCCCAAGATCCATGTCAGCACTGGAGAGGAAACCTCAGGTTCTGGCCACAGTTCCAGACGAGGACCTAGGACCCGACTGTGACTGGAGAGCAATCCCGAGGGGCCCCTCGCAACTCGCATGTAGACTGGTCTTTCCTTAGGCCACGCCAGTGGATCCCTGATGTTCACGTCGTGACTCGACAGGGACCTTCCGCAACTGGAGAAATACCAAGAGGTTCTCCCCTGCAGGCGAAATGAGGCTGTTTTCTGCTGCGGTGTAATCAGGGAAATCTCGCCTTGCCTCCTGAACCTGGCAAGGGACCTTCCCACCATTGCTGCAACTCACGAAGTTCCCCGACATAACCGTCCCCATGCAGGAGGAGCACCAAGGGTCCCCGCACAACTCAGGAGGAGCCCTGTTCGCCCTCATGAGCTCGAGATGAGGGTCCCTTTCCCTGCTTTGTCGGGAAAGGATTCCCGCTGTTCCAGTCGCATCTTAAGTGGTGACGCTCTCAACAGGAAAGGCGAGATCTCCAGGGGTCGGGCCAACATACTAAAAGTCCCCCAGATGACTCAGTCCATTCCAGATGAACCTGATTTCCCTGCCTTGCTTCGAAGGTCATCCGCATATTGCCTCACACCTTGGTGGCTCGTGCCAAAGCCCTGTGGCATCTCGAGGGAAAGACAGAGATCCCTGGGTCAACACGACGGGAAACCTGACACTGCTGCTACATCTTGGAAGGAAGCAGATGTGCATGTAACCACAGGAGACTAGGACTGACTCCCCTGGGGAGACTCCAGAGGAACCCCAAGATCCATGCCAGCACTGGAGAGGAAACCTCAGTTCCAGCTTTGTCTCCACACGGGGACTTAGGACCCGACACTGACTGGAGAGGAATCCAGAGGGGCCCCTCTCAACTCACACGGAGAATGGCCTTTCCTGAGGCCATGTGAGCAGATCCCTGAGGTCCCTGTCATAACTCGAGAGGGACCTGCCGCAACTCAGGAAAAACCAGGAGGTTCTTCCCTCCAGGCGAGATGAGGCCGTTTTCTGCTGCAGCATCCCGAGAGAAATCAAGCCTTCTGTTCTGAACCTCCAAGGGTCTTTCACATCCTTGCTGCAACTCAAGAAGTTCCCCGACATACCCGTCTCCACTCGAGAGGAACACTGAGGGTCCCACCAAAACTCAAGAAGAGACCCATTTCCCCCTCCTCTGCTCCAAATGAGGGTTCCTTTCCCTGCTTCATCGGGAAAGGATTCTGGCGTTCCGTCCCACAGCAAGAGGACATGCTCTCAACAGGAAAGACGAGAGGAATTTGAGGGGTGGTGCTACCATTCCAAAAGACCCCCAAATGTCTCAGTCCACTTCAGATGAACCTGATTTCCCTGTCCTGACTCTAAGGACACCCCGAGCATCGAATGACACCACTCTGGCCCATGTGACAGCCCTATGGCACCTCGAGGGAAAGCCACAGATCCCTGTGTCAACTCGTCGTGAAGCCTGACACTGCTGTTACAGCTTGGGTAGAAAACGGATGTGTATGTCTCCACTCGAGAAGAGTCCTGACTCTCCTGTGGAGACTCCAGAGGAACCCCAAGATCCATGCAGCACTGGAGAGGAAACCTCAGGTTCTAGCTTTGGCTACAGACGAGGACTTAGGACCCGGCACCGACTGTAGAAGAAACCCGAGGGGCCCCTCTCAACTCCCACGGAGACTTGCCTTTCCTGAGGCCACATGAGCGGGTCCCTGAGGCCCCTGACTTAACTCGAGAGGGACCTGCCACAACTCGAGAAAAACCAGGAGTTTCTCCACTCCAGGCGAGATGAGGCCGTTTTCTGCTGTGGCATCCCGAGAGAAATCACTCCTTCCCTCCTGAACCTCCAAGGGTCCTTCACACCCTTGCTGCAACTCAAGAAGTTCCCCGACATACCCGTCTCCACTCGAGAGGAACACTCAGGGTCCCACCACAACACAAGAGGAGCCCCCTTTCCCCCTCCTCCACTCCAGATGAGGGTTCCATTCCCTGCTTCATCGGGAAAGGATTCTGGAGTTCCGGTTGCACAGCAAGAGGACGTGCTTTCAACAGGAAACTCAAGAGGAAATCCAGGGTTCATGCCACCATTTCAAAAGACCCCCAAATGTCTCAATCCATTCCAGATGAACCTGATTTCCCTGCCCTGCCTCGAAGGTCAAACCAAGCATCGAATCACACCACAGTGGCACGTGCGACAGCCCTGTGGCTCCTCAAGAGAAAGCCACAGATCCCGGTGTCAACTCATTGGGAAATCTGACACTGCTGCTACTGCTCGGGGGGAAAACAGACATGTATGTCTCCACTCAAGAAGAGTTCTGACTCTCCTGTGGAGACTCCAGAGGAACCCGAAGATCCATGTCAGCACTGGAGAGGAAACATCAGTTTCTGGCCGCAGTTCCAGACGAGGACCTAGCACCCAACAGTGACTGGAGAGGAATCCCGAGGGGCCCCTTGCAACTCACATGGAGACTGGTCTTTCCTGATTCCACGCTTGCAGGTCCCTGAGGTCGCTGTCGTAACTCAAGAGGGACCTGCTGCAACTCGAGAAAAACCAGGAGGTTCTCCCCTGCAGGCATGATGAGGCCCTTTTCTGCTGTGGAGTCTCGAGGGAAATCACACCTTCCCTCTTGAACCTCACAAGGGTCCTTCCCACCCTTGTTGCAACTCAAGAAGTTCCCAGACATACCCGTCCCCACACGGGAGGAACACCGAGGGTCCCAGCACAACTCAGGAGGAACCCCGTTTCCCCTCCTCCACTCCAGAAGAGGGTTCCTTTCCCTTCTTCGTCGGGAAAGGATTCTGGCTTTCCCGTCACACAGCAAGACGATGTGCTCTCAACAGGAAAATCAAGAGGAACTCCAGGGTCGTGCCACCATTCCAAAAGACCCCCAAATGTCTCAGTCCACTCTAGATGAACCTGATTTCCCTGCCCTGCCTTGAAGGTCACCCCGAGCATCAAATCACACCATGGTGACGTGCGACTGCCCTGTGGCACCTCNCAAAAGACCCCCAAATGTCTCAGTCCACTCTAGATGAACCTGATTTCCCTGCCCTGCCTTGAAGGTCACCCCGAGCATCAAATCACACCATGGTGACGTGCGACTGCCCTGTGGCACCTCGAGGGAAAGCCACAGATCCCTGTGTCAAACCGTCGGGAAGTCTGGCACTGCTGCTACAGCTCAGAAGGGAAACGGACATGTATGTCTCCACTGGAGAAGAGTCCTGACTCTCCTGTGGAGACTCCAGGGGAACCCCAAGATCCATTCCAGCCCTGGAGAGGAAACCTCAGGTTCCAGCTTCGGCTCCAGATGGGGACTTAGGACCCAGCACAGACTGGAGAGGATTCCCGAGGGGCCCCTCTCAATTTCACGGAGACTGGACTTTTCTGAGGCCATGCAAGTGGGTTCCTGAGGTCCCCGTCTCAACTCGAGAGGGACCTGCCGCTACTCGAGAAAAACCAGGAGGTTCTCCCCTCCAGGCGAGTTGAGGTCATTTTCTCCTGCGGCATCCTGAGAGAAATCACACCTTCCCTCCTGAACATCAAAGGGTCCTTCACACCCTTGCGGCAACTCAAGAAGTTCCCTGACATTCCCGTCTCCACTCAAGGGGAACACTGAGGGTCCCACCACAACTTAAGAGGAGCCCCCTTTGCCCCTCCTCCTCTCCAGATGAGGATTCCTATCCCTGCTTCATTGGGAAAGTATTCCCGCCGTTCCCATTGCACAGCAAGAGGACGTGCTCTCAACAGGAAATTCGAGAGGGACTCCAGGGGTCATGCCACCATTCCAAAGACCCCCAAATGTCTCAGTTCACTCCAGATGAATCTGATTTCCTTGCCCTACCTCGAAGGCCACACCGAGCATTGAATCACACCACGGTGGCACGTGTGACAGCCCTGTGGCACCACGAGGGAAAGCCACAGATCCCTGTGTAAACTCGTCGGGAAGACTGACACTGCTGCTACAGCTCGGGAGGAAAATAGACGTGTATGTCTTCACTCGAGAAGAGTCCTGACTCTCCTGTGGAGACTCCAGAGGAACCCCAAGATCCATGTCAGCCCTGGAGAGGAAACCTCAGGTTCTGGCCACAGATCCAGATGGTGACCTAGGACCCGACACTGACTGGAGAGGAATCCCGAGATGCCCCTTGCAACTCGCATGGAGACTGGTCTTTCCTGAGGTCACGCCAGTGGGTCCCTGAGGTCCCCATCATAACTCGAGAGGGACCTGATGCAACTCGAGAAAAACCAGGAGGTTCTCCCCTGCAGGCGAGATGAGGCCCTTTTCTGCTGCAGCATCTTGAGGGAAATCACGCCTTCCCTCTTGAATCTCACAAGGGTCTTTCCCACCCTTGCTGCAACTCAAGAAGTTCCCCGACATACCCGTCCACACGCGGGAGGAACACAGAAGGTCCCAGCACAACTCAAGAGCAGCCCTGGTTCCCCGTCATGGGCTCGAGATGAGGGTCCTTTCCCTGCTTCGTTGGGAAAGGATTTCCGGCATTCCCGTCACATCTCAAGAGGTGGCACTCTCAACAGGAAAGCCAAGATCTCCAGGGGTCGTGCCAAAATACAGAAAGTACCCCAGATATCTCAGTCCACTCCAGATGAACCTGATTTCCCTGCACTACCTCGAGTGTCGACCGCATATCGCCTCACACCACAGTGGGTCATGCCACAGCCTGGTGGCATCTCGAGGGAAAGACAGAGATCCCTGGGTCAACTTGACGGGAAGCCTGACACTGCTGCTACAGCTCTGGAGGAAAGCGGACATGTATGTAACCAAAGGAGACAAGGCCTGACTCCCCTGGGGAGGCTCCAGAGGTACCCCAATATCCATGCCAGCACTGGAAAGGAAACCTCAGTTTCCATCTTCGGCTCCAGATGGGGACTTAGGACCCGGCACCAACTGGAGAGGAATCCCAAGGGGCCTCTCTCAACTCGCACGGAGACTGACCTTTCCTGAAGCCACGACAGTGGGTCCCTGAGGTCCCCATCGTAACTCGAGAGGGACCTGCCGCCACTCGTGAAAAACCAGGAGGTTCTCCCCTGCAAGCGAGATGAGGCCGTTTTCTGCTGCGGTATCCTGAGAGAAATCATGCCTTCCCTCCTGAAACTCAAAGCATCCTTCACACCCTTGCTGCAACTCAAGAAGTTCCCTGACATACCCGTCTCCACACGAGAGGAACACTGTGGGTCCCACCACAACTCAAGAGGAGCCCCCTTTCCCCCTCCTCTGCTCCAGATGAGGGTTCCTCTCCCTGCTTCGTCGGGAAAGGATTCTGGCGTTCCGTCGCACAGCAAGAGGACGTGCTCTGGCTGCGAGCGAAATGACAAAGAGACACAGACACACAAAGGATAGACAAGGACACAACTCCAGCCAGAGGAACAAATCTGCGCAAGCCCCCCTTGCTGTTTATTTTTATAGTCCAGTTCTCAGAAGCAATCCAAGAAGTGAAGCACTGCATTTTTTTACCATATGAGTACAAAATTACTATTTCAGCACAGAGGGAGAAAGTGACCTTCACATGTTTACTAAGAAGCCTGTCCAGGACCCCAGCTTCCTCCTACNATCCAAGAAGTGAAGCACTGCATTTTTTTACCATATGAGTACAAAATTACTATTTCAGCACAGAGGGAGAAAGTGACCTTCACATGTTTACTAAGAAGCCTGTCCAGGACCCCAGCTTCCTCCTACTCATCAGGGAGGGCGTGAGACTCCTTGTATGTGAGCGGGTCCCTAACCACTAGGGGTTCGTGTACAGGCCTCTGGCAGGACGCCCCATGTGCGGGCACGGTCATGCCTCCCTATCTGATCCATTCTCAGGCCACTGTTGGTCTCCCACATCTCCCCCTTATTTCTTAGATGCAATAGCAATTTGTAAAGCAGCTTGGAGGCGTTGCTTTTCCTTTTTTAGTTGTTGCCTTCTGCACCAGCACCAGAAGACTAAAAAAGCAATACAGCATAAAACCAATATAAGTGCAGTGTTCCCAAAAGTAGTTCCAATAAGTGTGGATACATGCCCGAGAGGATTTAAACTATTCAGACCCTCTTGTGGACTCTGTAGCAAATCAGATTCATGAATGTCAGGCAAGGTTCTACTGAAAGTAGATAATATTTGCTGTTCTAACTTCATTATTTCCACAGTANTAACTGATATGTTTGCACCATTCACCTATATATTTTATTTTGGTCTTAAGCTGCTATCCTTAAAAAACACTGAAATATCCTAAACTTACAGTCCTTCCTTCAGTTCAGTTCACTTCAGTTCATTTCAGTGGCTCAGTCGTGTCCGACTCTTTGCGACCTCATGAATCGCAGCACGCCAGGCCTCCCTGTCCACCACCAACTCCCGGAGCTCACTCAGACTCACGTCCATTGAGTCAGTGATGCCATCCAGCCATTTCATCCTCTGTCATCCCCTTCTCCTCCTGCCTCCAATCCCTCCCAGCATCAGAGTCTTTTCCAATGAGTCAACTCTTCACATGAGGTACCCAAAGTACTGGAGTTTCAGCTTTGGCATCATTCCTTCCAAAGAAATCCCAGGGCTGATCTCCTTCAGAATGGACTGGTTGGATCTCCTTGCAGTCCAAAGGACTCTCAAGAATTTTCTCCAACACCACAGTTCAGAAGCATCAATTCTTCGGCACTCAGCTTTCTTCACAGTCCAACTCTCACATACATATATGACCACTGGAAAAACCAAATGAAATTAAGGATGCAATGTTTAAAATATGTATTAGAATTAACATTATGCCAGTTGTTCCTACAGCATTTTTACTAGCAGTCTCCCCTTCTCCACTCATGGCAGAGAATAATCCATGTTGTGCTCACTAAAAACAAAAGGTTACTGGATTTCCATGATGTGTGGAAAGAGATATAGGTGGAATTCTATGCTTTGCAATTTGATGGTGAGACTAAAGGTGCTAGCAGATGAGAGTAGTGGAGATAATAAGTTACCCGTAATTACCCTTTTATGAGGAGCTTGTCCATTTTTGTCTGCCACATAAATCTTTGATCAAGGGGAATTACTAAAGAACAGTAGTATAGCTGTTACCACCAGCACTCAACAGGACTTTTTACATTCAAGAATGTGAGTCTATGTCATAATTTTCTATGCCTGCTATGCTGGAAAGGGATGATTTAAGACTCAAGCCATTTTTAAAAGCAAAGAAATTTATCCTTAAATATGTATAGCAAGTAGTCTTTCATTGTTGAAGGATCCAAGAGTGAAAAAATACATTTAGTGTCATCTGTGTAGTGTTGTAATCTCTTCTCCAAATTGACTCTTATCAAACTCACTTTTTCTTCCTGGGTTTTGGGTCTTCCTACTCTTTGCCCTGTTTTTGGTTTATGTGGTGACATGCCTGAAAAATCATAGTGGATTTCAAGTGATTATATTAAAGTCTGTTAAGTAATTAAATCAATGTCATACTGATGACAAAGAATAGCTTATGAGACAAGATATGTTTGAAAATCTGTTCAAAATTGTGAGTCATTAAGGAAGTAGCAAAACACAATGTGACACCATTTCACATTCACTAGGATGCCACATTCACTAGGTTCTAATAAGAACCCCCAAACACAAGTGTCAGTCAGGGGAGTTGGCATTGCTCTTTCTGTCAAAGCATTGCATCCTAAGAACCTTTGTAAAAGTGCCAAAGTACCTACTCTCTTACTCTTAAGTTGAAGACCAGGTTATTAAAAACCCAGAGAACATTTTGCTACTCAATTGACTAATAGGGAAAAAAGGAAAAATATATATTCCCTACACATTAAAGGAAACAATAGGTTCTATTGGGGAACTACGCCTATTTCCTTGTAGAGAGGCAAGAGTCTGAATAGATTCTGAAGCATCCTGCATGGGATAAAGTAATCTTTGTGTTCTTTATGGGATGGGCTGAAAAGTGTCAGCCACAGCAGCCATAAAGGAAGGAAAACTTCACTCAAATAGACTTCAAATGCAGAAAATACTATGGAAAGAATGTGCAAGAGAGAACATCTGCTTCCAGGCTCCCCTGTTAGCATTGAAATGAAGTTCACCAACATACAGTGAACCGTTTTCTAGTTTGCATTTCAGTGGCATTTAGCTCAGTCTTAATATTATGCTCCCACCACCTCTCTCGAGTTTCAAAACATTTTTATCATCCCAGGAAAAACTCCATCTCCTTCAAGGAATCACTCTTCACCCCCTCCCTCACCCCACTGGTGACCACTAACCTGCTTTCTGTCTATGGATTTGCCTGTTCTGGATGTGTCATAAAGAAGATGAATGCAAGATGTGACCTTTTGTGTCTGGCTTCTTTTACTTAGCATCATATTTAGAGGTTCATTCAAGTTGTAACCTATATCAGAACTTAATTGCTTTTTCATGGCTGAATGACATTCCATCATATGGCTATGCCAAAATTTGTTTGTATGTTTGGGTTGTTTCCACATCTTGGCTATTATAAACAGAGCAGTCATAAACAGTTATGAGCAAGTTTCTGTGTGGGCATGTTTTTGTTTATCTTGGATAAATACCTAAGAGGGGAATTGGTAAGTCACAGAGTAATTCTATTAACTTTTGAGAAACCACCAAATTGCCCCTTTTACCTTCCCACCAGCACATCTGACTGGCACTTGTGCTTGGGAGTTCTTATTAGAACCTAGTGAATGTGGCATCCTAGTGAGTGTGAAGTGGTGTCACATTGTGGTTTTGCTGTCTACTTTCTTAATGACTCATGATTTTGAACAGATTTTCATGTCTTTGTTGGCCATTTTTATATAGTCTCTGGAGTGATGTCTATTCAAGTCCTTTGCTCATTTTTAAATTGGGTTGTTTGTCATTTTTTTGTTGAACTAAGAGAGTTCCTTATATTTTTTGGATAAGAAAACATCAGATATGTGATTTGCAAATATTTTCTCCTGGTCTATATGGTGTCTTTTTACATTCTAGATAATGTTCTTTGCATAATATGTTCCCCTTTTCTGAGTGTGTAGAAGAATATATTTTTTGGAAGTGAATGTGAACTTGTTATAAAACATTCCCTGCTCAGGCTTTTGCTGTTATTTTTGTGTCTGCATTTTACTTTCCTCTCCTAAAGTGTTTGCATGATTGTTTATTCCCATCTTTCCACCTTAGGGCTGAAGCAAAGCATTTGCTTCTTTTTCAGTTACATCAATTCAGACATAACGAAAAAAGTAGTCAATAAAACAGCACTTTTAATGTATATACTACTGTTGAGATATGAATGACATGAAGCATAATATTTAGAATTACAGTGTGATTTTGTTGTGAGCAAAATGACAAAGAGACACAGACACACAAAAGACAGACAAAGACACAACTCCGGCCGGAAGAAAAAAATCTGTGCAAGCCCCCTTGAGGTTCATTGTTATAGTCCAGTTCTGGGAAGCAAACCAAGAAGTGAAGCACTGTATTCTTTTACCATATAAGTACATAAATATGATTTCAGCAGAGAGGGAGGAAGTGACCTTCACATGTTTACTAAGAAGCCTGCCCAGAACTCCAGTTTCCTCCTACTCGTCGTGGAGGGCATGACCCCTCTTATGCGAGCGGGTCATTAACCCCAGGGTTTGTGTACAGGCTTCTTGGCAGAACATCTTGTGTGCAAGTATGTTCCTGCCCAGGCAGAAAGTCCCATGTGGAGGCACATTTCCACTTCCCTATCCGATCCACTCTCAGGCCACTGCTGGTCTCCCNGTTTTCTCCTACTCGTCATGGAGGGTGTGACTCCTCATATGCGAGCGAGTCATTAACCCCAGGGTTTGTGTGCAGGCTTCTTGGCAGAACATCTTGTGTGCAAGTATGTTCCTGCCCAGGCAGAAAGTCCCATGTGCAGGCACATTTCCACTTCCCTATCCGATCCACTCTCAGGCCACTGCTGGTCTCCCACATCTCCCCCTTATTTCTTAGATGCAGTAGCAATTTGTAAGGCAGCTTGGAGGCGTTGTTTTTCCTTTTTTAGTTGTTGCCCTCTGCGCCAGCACCAGAACACTAAAAAAGCAACACAGCATAAAAGCAATATAAGTGCAGTGTTCCCAAAAGTAGTTCCAATAAGTGTGGGTACATGCCTGAGAGGATTTAAACTATTCAGACCCTCTTGTAGACTCTATAACAGATCAGATTCATTANTTTCCTTTTTTAGTCGTTGCCCTCTGCGCCAGCACCAGAAGACTAAAAAAGCAACACAGCATAAAAGCAATATAAGTTCAGTGTTCCCAAAAGTAGTTCCAGTAAGTGTGGATAGATGCCCGAGAGGATTTAAACTATTCAAACCCTCTTGTAGACTCTGTAACAGATCAGATTCATTAATGTCAGGCAAGGTTCTACTGAAAGTAGATAATATTTGCTGTTCTAACTTCATTATTTCCACAGTAATGTTTTGATGCCCTATTAATGATTGGTTTACCTTCTCCCACCCTTTACTCAGATTGAATGTTACTGGGGTGAAATATATTTGGGAAGAGTTCCAATCACATTTTAACATGCTTCTAGTAGACAAGACAGTTAATTGATCCCCAAGCCAAGAAACAGCATGTTGAACATTGAAGACATCGGTTGCAAGTTGAGGATCTAAATCTAGTTGTTGTTCCCATAACAGATGAGAGTCTTTATGCCAATTGTGAACAAAATCAGTGGTCTGGATTTTTTGTTGTAAAGTAAGTCCAGCCACCGTAGCCGTAGCAGTAACTGAGGCGACAGCAAGAACAGAGGCTATGATGATTCCCAGTATCTGGCGAGATCGATGAAGCAAGGTTTGCATAGCAGTCACCAGATGAGAAACAGCAAAAGAGTCCGACCATGGTCTTGTCAAATTGATAGGCAGCCATAGTTCTGTTCTAGCTTTAACAATCAATAGTGACTTAGTATCATTGTTTTGATTTTCAAATCAGTTCCACCAAGATCTATTTATACATTGAGTCAAATTGTAATACACACAGATGTAGTTCCCAAAGTTTCATTCTAGGTCCAATTGCCATACAACAGTGCAAATGGATATTTCACACAAGCCATAGCAGNATCAATAGTGACTTAGTATCATTGTTTTGATTTTCAAATCAGTTCCACCAAGATCTATTTATACATTGAGTCAAATTGTAATACACACAGATGTAGTTCCCAAAGTTTCATTCTAGGTCCAATTGCCATACAACAGTGCAAATGGATATTTCACACAAGCCATAGCAGAATAAGACTTATTAACATGCAAATTTCTCCCGGCAATCTTGATTCCAGCTTGTGTTTCCTCCAGTCCAGCATTTCTCATGATGTACTCTGCATATAAGTTAAATAAGCAGGGTGACAATATACAGCCTTGACGTACTCCTTTCCTATTTGGAACCAGTCTGTTGTTCCATGTCCAGTTCTA
>SJYH01007561.1:13067-32896 GCA_006408735.1 Sylvicapra grimmia | reverse complement strand
TTATAAGAATGATGAGAATGCACTTTGGTGGACAAACAAAAGGGATGTCCCCCTATACACAAGGGTATGCTTTCTGCTGCAAGAGTAACGTTACTTATATTATATTGATTGGTATGATGATGCAATTGCTCTATCCCCCCACAAGCTGGTTGGGGAAAGAAGGCAGTCTCATTAGTGCATGCTTGTACTTTAGGTTCTCCCCAAGAGATGGCTCTTACAAGAGGGGGATAAGGGACATAAGCCCAATAGGTGTGTTCTGTTGCTTGCACATACATTGCCTGACAGGTAACCACAGCCACCATAGCCAACAACAAATTGGTAGGATTGAGAGATTGGCCAGTATTGACGAGGGTTTTCCCAGCTTCCTGGGTGAGCTTTTTCAGTTGTCCCTATGTTGGAGGGGATGCAGAGTGAGTAGAGAAGGTGAAGCTCCGTTGAGCTGAGAGTTCTTCAAACTTTCGTACAAAACAGTCATCAATTGTGAATTTTAATCAATCGAGTTGGAGCACAAAACCTGGAATTATCAATAGATATGAAAGCATGTTCTCACCCCAAATATATTAATGACGTTGGGATCCAACCTTTTCTTTATCTTTATACCAAATGGGTGTATCTAAAATCTTCTTATCTTCTTTTCTTTTTTGGAAATGTAATTCTGCCACTGACAAATTCTTATCACTCCATATATTTAAANGGTGAGCTTTTTCAGTTGTCCCCATGTTGGAGGGGATGCAGAGCAGGTAGGGAAGGTGAAGCTCCATTGAGCTGAAAGCTCTTCAAACTTTCATACAAAACGGTCATCCATTGTGAATTTTAATTAATCGAGTTGGAGCCCCAAACCTGGAATTATCAATAGATATGAAAGTATGTCCCCGCCCCAATATATTAATGATGCTGGGATCCAACTCTTTTCTCTATCTTTATATCAAATGGGTGTATCTAAAGTCCTCTTATCTTCTTGTCTCTTTTGGTAATGTAGTTCTGCCTCTGACAAATTCTTCTCACTCCATATATTTAAAAAAATTTAAAGTGAGTAAAGTTTTATTCAGAAAATCTTTAGGTTTTATAAATCTCTTTTGTTCTCCTTTTTTTTTAAATTTTTTGAGATAATCACATAAGGTACGATTAGCTCTTTTAATTATAGCTTGTCTTTGACTATTGTATGGAATCCCAAAAGTATGAGTTACATGATACTGAGAAAGGAATTGGGCTAATTTTACAGATTGGTAAGCAGGTGTATTATCAGTTTTTAATTTAAGTGGTATTTTTATCACTACAAAACAAGATAATAAATGGGTAATAACACCATCAGCTTTTTTAGAGTGTAAGGCAGTAGCCCATTGAAAATGTGTGTATGTATCTATAGTGTGATGGAGACATTTTTGCCGGCCAAAAGAATGGATGTACAGGACATCCATTTGCCAGATTTGATTAATTTGATGGCCTCTTATGTTGACACCTGGTGGGGTGAATGGCAATACAAAGGGTGTGCATATAGAGCAAGAATGGACAATGTTTTGAGCTTGTTTGCGAGTAATCGCATGAGATTTTTGCAACCCTTTGGAATTAGTATGTTGCAAGTAATGTTCTTGTTTTGCTTTTTCTATAGGATAAAGTAAGGCATCAATTGTAGCATTTTCAAATGATAAAGGTCCAGGAAGGGCGGAATGTGCACGGATATGAGTAAAGAAAATTAGTTCTGAGCATAGTAAGAGTAACTGTTGTACTTGATGAAATAATTTATTAACTGGTGTTTTAAGTGTTAATGGAAGAGAAACATAAGGAAGCTGGAAGCAAGAGAGAACAGCATATCAAGAACGTGAAACAATATTAATAGGAAGCTGATAAAAATCTTGCAAAGCTAGGGAAATAGCCCATAATTTAGCAGGCTGTACAGAAGAAGAGGAGTGAGGGATAGCTTTGAAGCTCTCTGGGGTCCAGTATCCAGCTGTATTTTTGTTTGCATTGGTAAAAATAGTGGGACCCTTAACTGGAGTATCGGAAATTGGGGGGTGAGATATCATATGGTTAGATCGAAGAAAATGGATCAGCTTAGAGGAAGGATAATGATTAGAAAAGGAACCAGGATATGAAGCGAGAGAAATTTGCTAGTTTTTATTAAATTGTAGACAACAAGATATTTGAGCAGTTGTTAATTGAGTCACAATTTGATAGCGTTCATGTCCTGATAATTATAGAACATGATGGTGACCTTTCTGTATAAGAAACGCCAACTTATCCATATAAGTAGTCAATTTCTTGGAGAAACTGTTAGGTAAGAAAACCCATTTTAGTAGTCCTTCTTCCTGAGTTATTACCCAGATGGAGAATAGAGAGTGTGGAAAATAGTAAAGGAAATGGGCTGAGATGGATGTAAGTAAGTTAAAAAGCCTTCATAAGTCGGTGTTCCACAAATTGGAGTTCCTTCAAAGCCAAGGGGGTCAGTGTTCAGGGGCTGTCTAAAGCTGTGTCCCCTTCTAATGTGGAAAACAGATGTCGCAATTGGTAAGTAGGAATTCTAAGTACAGGACGTAGCCAATTAATATCTCCTAGTAATTTTTGAAAATCATTTAAAGTTTTCAAATGGTCTCTTTGGATTTGTAGTTTATGGGGCATTATTCATTGTTGTTTTAATATGGTCCCTAAATAGGAAAAAGGGAAATCTTTTTGGATCTTTTCAGGAGCTATTTGTAAATTATATTCTTTTAATGCCTTTTGTACCTTTAGAAAGAAATCATTGCACTCAGCAACAGTGGGAGCAGCTAATAAGAGATCATCTATATAATGATACAAAATGTAATTGGGGCATTTTTTGTAAATAGTTTGCAAAGAATGAGCAACAAACTCTTGGCACAAGGTAGGGCTATTGATCATTCCTTGTGGTAAGACTGTCCATTGATAATGTTTAACCGGTTGAGCATTGTTAAGGACAGGGACAGTAAAAGCAAATTTATCTCTATCTTGCAACTGTAGAGGGATGGTAAAGAAGCAATTTTTAAGATTTAATACCATTAATGACCAATCTTGGGGAATTAGCGCTGGAGAAGGAAGTCTCAATTGCAAAGCTCCCATAGGCTCAATGCATTTATTAACTTCTCTTAGATCTATTAACATTTTCCATTTACTAGATTTTTTTTAAAAAAATAACAAAAACAGGAGAATTCTATGGAGAGGTAGAGGGTTCTATATGACCAAGTTAAAGTTGCTCTTGTATTAACTGTTCCAAGGCCTCGAGCTTAATTTGGGGCAATGGCCACTGCTCAACCCATTTTGGGGTCACATTTAACCATTTTAATGGGAGTGCTTGAGGAATTTGAGCAGTGGCTATTGGTTTCCCGAAGGAATAGTTATAGAAGCTCCCGGGGGGAGAGATCTTTTCCCCAAATATTGATAGATATGTTTACTATATAAAAAGTTACAAATATTGATTTTCCATCTTGAAATTGACATTTCAGTGGATGAGCACTCTTTAGCAATTGATCCTAATCCTGTTAACATGAGAGAGCTTTTCTCTTTTCCCCATTTAAAGGGCCATTGTTGTGAAGATATGATGGAGACATAGGCTCCATTATCTATTAATCCTTCAAATCTTTTCCCTTGAACATACAAGGGGACCATTGGGCGGGAGTCTTTAACAAGCATTTTTTAAAATATGTGTCGCCTGGTGCTTTTAAAATCCCCCATTTTTTGGTTAGGAATGGCGGGAAAGGGATGATAATGTAAGAGAATCAATTGGGCTACACATTTACCAATTAATAGAGATAATGTGATAGATGTAGAGGCCATGATTAAAATTTTTCCAACATAATCTGAATCAATCACTCCAGGTATAATAGTCAAACCCCTTAAGGCCGTACTGCTGCAGCCTACTATCAGGCCAAAATTGCCCTTAGGTAATGGCCCAAAGACATTAGTCCTTAATTTATAAATTTTTCCCCCTGGGGAGAGAAGGATATTCTCTGTGAAAGATAGATCAGCTGTTGCACTTCCTGAAGTGGTAGAATATAAACCTGACACTAGTAAGTGTCCAGGTGATTTTGAGGCATCAGTAGCCTTCAAGGATTGTTGCGAAACAAAGGGGCCACTTGAAGATTGGAGGGCAAAGATGGGGTCCCCGAAATTACCCCTGGGCCCCGAGGAGGACTGAGGCCCGTTAAGTAGTTTCCTGAAATAGGATTGCCAAATTTATCTTTTTTGGAATGGCATTCATTGGTCCAGTGAAGCCCTTTGCTATACCAGTGACAGGGCCCAGGGGGCTTATTCTGTTTTATATTGTCTTGTTTTGCCCTCAATTTTTTGCAATCTTTTTTCATATGTCCAGGCTTTCCACATTGATAGCAATTTCCATTTTGTCCTGGCTTTATGGCTTGGGCCAAGGCTGCAGCAAAAACAGTAGCATTGTGTTCTGTTCCTCCGATTCCAGAGCAAGCTCTGATATACTCAGCTATAGAAGCTCTTTGGCCCTTTAAACATAAAACCANTTTTACACTGATAGCAATTTTCATCTTGTCCTGGCTTTATGGCTTGGGCCAAGACTGCAGCAAAAACAGTAGCATTGTGTTCTGTTCCTCCCATTTCAGAGCAAGCTCTGATATACTCAGTTATAGAAGCTCTTTGGCCCTTTAAGCATAAAACAGCCAGGGGGTGCAGGAATATCATCATCATAAAGCATGGGAAAGGGAAATGAAAAGTAGTGCC
The DNA here is from genome assembly GCA_006408735.1 of Sylvicapra grimmia. Lineage (NCBI taxonomy): Eukaryota > Metazoa > Chordata > Mammalia > Artiodactyla > Bovidae > Sylvicapra > Sylvicapra grimmia. Next base: position 28,198 of record SJYH01007561.1, on the reverse strand, counting down.
CCTCCTGACTTACATCTGGAATCTTAGAAGAAACTGGAAAGAGAGACGTGTAAAGAGGGGCAGAGGGAGTAGGAATCTGCTGTGAATTTTTGTTGAATTTTCCACCATTGTTGAAATAATCGAGTCATTTTTTCCAGCTCACCATCAGCTGCTGATGAGAAGGATGATGAGGTGGAACTCTTAGATTCAACATCAGATTCCCCCTTCCCGGACAGTGGCACAGCAGCCATTGCAGCACTGCTTGCAACGGCAGTGCTTTGTTCCCCGCCCGGAACTTCCTCATATATAGCTTCTGACTTGGCAGATTTTGTTTCACTATCTATAGATAATAAAGTGAGAGCCTGTGTAATAGCATTACATAAAGTCCACAATTTTAAAGGAATTATGTTACCGTTTTGATGTTGCTGCTGTAACTTTTTCTTTCACTGTTTTCCTTTTTTTTTTTTTTAATTAAATTGCACTTTAGTCTGACACTGAAACCAATAACAATGTTACTCCATGAGGCGGAATAACTCTGACAAACTGCAACTGGATGCCTTAACCCTGATGGAGTGGAGAAGTTCTTTGACTAACTCCATGTATTGTGCCTTTGCTGATGGGGAGTTCCCCATGATTTTCCCAAAAGTTCCCCTGCCTTGGATCTACCATCCCCGAGGGGTACTCACCCTTCCGGTTTCACTCAAGCCCCACGTTGGGCGCCAGATGCTGTGAGCGAAATGACAAAGAGACACAGACACACAAAGGACAGACGAAGACACAACTCCGGCCAGAGGAACAAATCTGCGCAAGCCCCCTTGCGGTTTATTTTTATAATCCAGTTCTGGGAAGCAATCCAAGAAGTGAAGCACTGCATTCTTTTACCATATGATTACAAAATTATGATTTCAGCACAGAGGGAGAAAGTGACCTTCACATGTTTACTAAGAAGCCTGTCCAGGACCCCAGCTTCCTCCTACTCATCAGGGAGGGCGTGAGACTCCTTGTATGCGATCAGGTCCTTAACCCTTAGGGGTTCGTGTACAGGCTCCTTGGCAGGAGGCCCCATGTGCAGGCACGGTCATGCCTCCCTATCTGATCCATTCTCAGGCCACTGTTGGTCTCCCATAGTATCATTTAATTATTTGTTTAATTTTATTAATGTTAAAAGATTACTAACTTTGATAGTTTGCCATTTCAACATCTTATTCATGTAAGTATATTTTCCTTAATTTGAACCATCTATGCTCTGACAATAATAACCTAATATTATGAACATATTACTGGAACAGACATGATTCAAGAAACCTTAATACCAACGCCCAAATTAGAAGAAATCTAATTAAGAATATAAAGTATATTTTACAGAAAGAATGCTCTGACCATCAACCCCAAAATGAAATATTTTAAGTTCAAAGACTTACTTCAGGAGCCTGAATTTTCTCACTGTTATGTCACTGTCTGGAAGAGTATGTATGTAAATTTATGCATATTGTATTTAAGTTTATGTCACTGTCTGGAAGGGCATGTTTGTTTACCTACATCTGTATGTAAACGGATGTGAGAACTTGGAGCAACAGTAAAGAAATACATTGATGTTAACATAAATTATATATCCTCCCTGATAACCAAAATCTTCTATAATTATTTGAATCTGATACATGCTCTTACCAGAAAGGACTACCAGAACTATGCCCATGATCAAACATAATAAAATAACATGTCTAATAAAGGGAACAGTTTAGAAGAAATGACATCTGGAAATTTGTAATATAAACATATAGATGGGTGTCTTGTTGCAGAGAATACCAGAAATCATCATGAGAAAGGGCAGGGGAAATACTAGATCATAACCAGGGTGACACTAGTTACACAAGTGAGGCAGAGACAAGGTAGAGAAAAAACCAATGGACTTAAAAAACCAATGGACTTAACAAACCAATGTTTACCTGGTCCTGTGTTTTTCCCAGCTGAAACTGAACACTAACCGGTGTATGTGTTCACATTACCTATTTCCTAATGAAACTAACTGCATGCCCAAGGACAAGATTGCATCAGCACCACATGAAGAATATTATATCTTGTAAGGACTTTTACTAAATTAATGTGGATTATGAAGAAAGATGGAAACATCCATTCATCTTTTGTCATCTGAAATCAACTTCTTGCTCCATAACATCCTCATGGCATTTTTCACTTCTGCATTCCTCAGTGTATAAATTGGAGGGTTGATCAAAGGTGTTCCAATTGTATAAAACACATCTATCATCTTATCCATGGTAAAGGTGGTTGCAGGACGAGTGTAGATAAATACACAAGGACCAAAGAACAAGATGACCACAGTGATGTGGGAGATGCAGGTAGAGAGAGCTTTTTTCCTCCCTTCAGTGCTGTGGTTTCTCAAAGAATGCAAGATAACAATGTAAGAGAACATCAGCATGACAAAACTCACTGTACAGATGGCCCCACTGTTCAACACCAAGAGTAGGTTGGTCATATAAGTGTCTGTACAGGCAAGCTTCAACAAAGGTTGCAAGTCACAAAAATAGTGATCAATCACGTTGGGACCACAGAAAGATAAACTCAGGGCCAGAAAAATCTGAGCTGAAGAATGCACACAGGACCCCACCGAGGCCACAGCCACCAACACACCACAGACTTGATGACTCATGATGGTCGTGTAGTGCAGGGGCTTACAGATGGCCACACAGCGGTCAACAGCCATGAGGACAAGGATGAAGATCTCCAGGCAGCCAAAGAAATGAGATGTAAAAACGTAGGTCATGCACTCATTGAAAGAGATAGTGGCATTCTTCAAAAGGGCATCTGCAGTCATCTTACAGGCTATGCATGTATAGAAACAGGTGTCAGATAAAGATAATGGAAAAGGAAGAAATTCATTGGACTCCCAAGTGCTGGGCTGCTTTTGATGGTAATAATCAGTAGGTTACCTAATAATGTTCCCAAATATAAAAGCAAGAATGTGACAAACACTATTTTCTTCTTAATAGGATCCTGGGTTAACCCAATCATAATAAATTCTGTCACATTTTTGTTCAGTTGCATGATTTCACAAGTGAAGAGAAAGGATGAGTGTAAACTGGATTATCTGTAAAAAACAAATTAATTCATGGTGTTATCTAATGTCATAGAATATTTGAGGAAAAGTGTTTTTCATAAGAAACATTTTAACATTTCTTAATAATTTACTTTAACCACTTTGTTTCTTTATTTGTAATGACCACTTAACTCATTATGAGTTTCAATAAGCTGATGAATATTATTCTTTCCAAAAAAGAATCTTCAAATAAAACCACTTGTTAGCAGGGGTATGACTCTGATGAAATTTGTCAGTATTATAAATATGTACTTTCAAGATATTATTATGCTGTATTTGATTAACCTTTTTATATTTAATAAAATGTGTGTCCCGTGTTTAGTTGATATGTTACTCTGCATTTAGGAAACATTTGATATTCCTTGGGTATTTATGATGGAGAAGGCAATGGCACCCCACTCCAGTACTCTTGCCTGGAAAATCCCATGGACAGAGGAGCCTGGCAGGCTGCAGTCCAAGGGGTCACTAGGAGTCAGACACGACTGGAGTGACTTCACTTTCACTTTTCACTTTCATGCATTGGAGAAGGAAATGGCAACCCACTCCAGTGTTCTTGCCTGGAGAATCCCAGGGATGGGGGAGCTCTGGGGTCTCACAGAGTTGGACATGACTGAAGCGACTTAGCAGCAACAGCAACAGGGATTTATGATCTAAATACAAGGTTGTACAGCACTTTTTAGCCCATAAGTAATGTCTTAATTTTATACATATATTTATACACCACATAGGTTTATATGCATATTAGAAATTGGGCTCAGAGGTTAAAGCGTCTGCCTACAATGCGGGAGACTTGGGTTCAATCCCTGGGTTGGGAAGATCCCTTGGAGATGGAAATGGCAACCCACTCCAGTATTCTTGCCTGGAGAATCCCATGGACTGAGGAGCCTGGTGGGCTACAGTCCACAGGGTCGCAAAAAGTCGGATATGACTGAGCAACTTCACTTCATACCTGTGTAATGATATGTCTCTTCATTGCATACTTGCTCCCTTGATTACACCTTGAAAAGACAAACAGGAAACACTTATAGCATTTAAATAATGTGTTGTAGGCTTTAAGGTTTTTGTCATAATTAGTAGTTGAAAAATACTAATGAACAGAAATGAATGTCTTTTTCATATTTGGTAATAAAAATACCCTCATGACTTCCTCATTTCTATTTTTCATTCTCCATTCCTGAACAGAGTTCCTTAGAACACTAAGTGCCTCTGAAATTACATTTCTAGTAAAAAAAAATTAGTGAATTGTTATTCAGGAGTTCATGTTTTCACAATTCGAGATTTTAGTTTAAACACCCTAGACCTAGGTTGATTTTTTTTTTTTAGGAATCTGTGTCACCAGAAAACTGGTGTAGGATCAGATCATGTTTATGTTCCCAGTAGAGTTTACTAAATTATTCTCATCTCAGAAAAGCCTCCATTCGCAGAACAGAACAGAGAAACAAAAAATGGAGAGATGAAATTTTCTAGAAGAGACATAGTAGCTAATCAGTGTTTGACATCTTTGTTCAGTTTTATTTGGTCCTGGCAGAGCTGATTATTATTAAACTTTGAAATGTCATTTTTCAACTAAGATTCCTTTTTCAAATGTAGAAAGATATATTATCATAGGCCAATCCATGATCAAAACTTTATATATATATTTTGTGTGTGTGTGTGTGGAGATGATGTTATAAGGGACCCTTTTAAAAGTAAAACTATGAACTGACATGTCATGCATTGAAATGTAATCTACAAGATTATTTATCTTGTATCATCACCAAATCCCGGAGTTTACTCAAACCCATGTCCATTGAGTCAGTGATGCCATCCAACCATCTCATACTCTGTTGTACCCTTCTCCTCCTGCCTTCATTCTTGCCCAGCATCAGGGTCTTTCAAATGAGTCAGTTCTTCGCATCAGGTGGCCAAAGCATTGTAGTTTCAGCTTCAGCATCAGTCCTTCCAATGAATATTCAGGACTGATTTCCTTAAGGATGGACTGGTTGAATCTCCTTGCTGTCCAAGGGACTCTCAAGAGTCTTCTCCAATGCCACAGTTCAAAGCATAAATTCTTCGATGCCCAATTTTCTTTGTAGTCCAATTCTCACATCCATACATGACTACCAGAAAAGGCATAGCTTTGACTAGATGGACCTTTGTTGGAAAAGTAATGTCTCTGCTATTTAATATGCTGTCTATGTTGGTCATAAACTCATCTTGCAGTCTTCTGTGAACTTCAGGACTGAAGTGTCAAAAAAAAAAAAAAAAAAAAAACACAAATGGACTTCTTATTACAGGGTTTTTGTAGCATGATTTTATAACAAAGCATTGTTTATAATACAATAATGGGTGTGCTTATTTTAGTTTCCATTTTGTAAAAAAAAAAATTTGCAAACTATGTGTTTTCAGGATATACTCTCTGAAGTAACAATTCAAAACATTATACAATGTAGGATCTTAGTTAAGTGCCTTGTAATCAAATTTTCCACACTACTTGTTAAAATATAATCATTTTTTTGTCATTGCTCTAGTACTATTCTGATTACAAAGTGTACTACAACAAATTTATAGTCNCTTTTCAAATGAGTCAGTTCTTCGCATCAGGTGGCCAAAGCATTGGAGTTTCAGCTTCAGCATCAGTCCTTCCAATGAATATTCAGGACTAATTTCCTTTAGGATGGACTGGTTGAATCTCCTTGCTGTCCAAGGGACTCTCAAGAGTCTTCTCCAATGCCACAGTTCAAAGCATAAATTCTTCAATGCTCAATTTTCTTTGTAGTCCAATTCTCACATCCATACATGACTACCAGAAAAGCCATAGCTTTGACTAGATGGACCTTTGTTGGCAAAGTAATGTCTCTACTATTTAATATGCTGTCTATGTTGGTCATAAACTCATCTTGCAGTCTTCTGTGAACTTCAGGACTGAAGTGTCAAAAAAACACAAGTGGACTTCTTATTACAGGGTTTTTGTAGCTTGATTTTATAACAAAACATTGTTTATAATACACTAATGGGTGTGCTTATTTTAGTTTCCATTTTGTAAAAAAAAATCTTGCAAACTATGTGTTTTCAGGATATACTCTCTGAAGTAACAATTCAAAACATTATATAATGTAGGATCTTAGTTAAGTGCCTTGTAATCGAATTTTCCACACTACTCGTTAAAATATAATCATTTTTTTGTCATTGCTCTAGTACTATTCTGATTACAAAGTGTGCTACAACAAATTTATAGTCTTATATTAAATTTACAGGGCCTTCTGGCAACAACAATCAAAGCAACAATATCCCCAAGATCAGGTTTAAATAACTGTGAATCAGTTATAAATCTNTGGGTGTGCTTATTTTAGTTTCCATTTTGTAAAAAAAAATCTTGCAAACTATGTGTTTTCAGGATATACTCTCTGAAGTAACAATTCAAAACATTATATAATGTAGGATCTTAGTTAAGTGCCTTGTAATCGAATTTTCCACACTACTCGTTAAAATATAATCATTTTTTTGTCATTGCTCTAGTACTATTCTGATTACAAAGTGTGCTACAACAAATTTATAGTCTTATATTAAATTTACAGGGCCTTCTGGCAACAACAATCAAAGCAACAATATCCCCAAGATCAGGTTTAAATAACTGTGAATCAGTTATAAATCTTGTAGTAAAGGATGTATTTTGTAATGTATTACTTGAGCAAGTAAGACACTGAGACATTGATAACCATAAAATGGTTATCTAAAGCATTCAGCCTTTATTTACATGGATTATTGGCCTTGGAGCATGCTATTAGAGGCTGTACATTATTCATATATTTCTGATATTGATAGACACTTTTATTTGTGGTATGTATATGATCATAGGCCCAAATTTCTTTTTTCCAGTGAGAGGCTAACACCTTGTCTCATATGTACAAAAGAATATGACAAAAACATGAATTATAATAGTTGGGAGACAAAGCAGCATCAGTGCATCTTTAATTAGTGGACATTTGGTTCCAGTTAACAGGTTGTCCCAATATTATTTATCCCTCCAAAGGTCCAAATAAAAATTGTTTAAAATCCCTGTTCATCTGGTCCAGTGATGCCCTAGAAAACAGCCTGACCTGAGAATCACAATATCATCATAACACTTAATACCAGTTATTTATGCTTCCCTTATCTGATTGTCCTCTGTATCATGAAATCAACATTTATTCATTCCTCCTTCAGAATCTTGCTAGGCAGAAAGAAGACTTCTGTGGGGGGCAATGGGCAGTATATATAAATATAATGTATATATTTCAGTGCTACTCTCTCAATTCATCCCACCTTCTCTGTGCCCTGATGTGCCCAAAGTCTGTTCTCTAAGTCTGGGTCTCTATTCCTGCCCTGAAAATAGGTTCATCAGTATCATTTTTCTAGGTTACATATTGGAGATATATTAAAGAGTGATATTGGCTTATTTTGAAACAATGCCTCTCTGCATACAAATATTGAAATTATATGTCACTTACTCATTAGAAGACTCTCTCAACTATTGTCAAGTATACCCATCCATTTTTGACAGAGGTCCTCTCACAGAATACTGGAACAAAAAATCTTCCTCTTTGCATACTAGAAGGAACATTTTAAATCATGATGATATAAGACATTGACAATCGAAAGATAATTAGTCCTTAAAGTTTTCTTTCCTTTGCTAGATGGAATTATCCAGATATAATCAACTCAACTTTTGATTTGTCTATTGATCTATATGGATAGCAACTGAATGCTCTTTGTACTCAGTAACCAGATAGAAACAAGGTCTTGGAGTTTTTAGTAACTTGTTGACCAAAAATAGAGGAAAATATGCAAGTGGATGGTGGAAAATGTTGGAGAATAAAAGAAAAAAAAAGTCATTGTTGAAAAAGGAAATAGTTCAATCCCATCCAGTGCCCTAAGGTGTCCTTCAGTGTCTTAGGCAAAAAACTTTAATAGGTTTTGTAATATATTTGCAAGTGCAATCCAGAAAATGTAGTCTGGTGTCTGGACCCAGTTTCCATGCTGTGGACTACATACATCACCAACCATGGAAATAGAGACTAATAGCAAGTGATCCACAGATTAACATAGATACCTAGCTTTTCTGTAAACTGAATTAATATCTCATGCTATTTTCAAATTTATATCCAATTGTTTTTCTAATTTAACATTAGTAAATATACACTTACTCATACCATATTATATTGAAATAATTTAGCTTTCAGTTCCGTTAAGTTCAGTCACTCAGTCATGTCCAACTTTTTGTGACCCCATGTATCGCAGCATGCCAGGCCTCTCTGTCCATCACCATCTCCCAGAGGTCACTCAGACTCACATCCATCAAGTCTGTGATGCCATCCAGCCATCTCATCCTTGGTCATCCCCTTCTCCTCCTGTCCCCAATCCCTCCCAGCATCAGAGTCTTTTCCAATGACTCAACTCTTTGCATGAGGTGGCCAAAGTACTGGAGTTTCAGCTTCAGCATCATTCCTTCCAAAGAAATCCCAGGGTGGTTCTCCTTCAGAATGGACTGGTTGGATCTCCTTGCAGTCCAAGGGACTCTCAAGAGTCTTCTCCAACACCACAGTTGACAATTTCTCTGTGAGCTTTTGATATGGACTTGAATTTGCTGAAAGGATATTTATTACACATTTAACTTCATTCTTTACTACGTATTTAACTTCATTACTAATGATAAGTCTGTTCAGATTGTCTACTTCTTCCTGATTCAGCGTCAGTAGTGAGAGAGTTAATTCTCTGACTTGAACTTCTGATAAGGAATCTGGGGCCCTTAAGGAGGAGAAAAGGGTATGGGGCTCTCAAGAAGGAGAAAAGAACAATTGTTTTGCCTACATTCCTTTATCTTAGTCACACAAGGCATTTTTTTTTCTTTTTTCTGTAAGCCCAGAGTTAATGATTACACACACACACACACACACACACACACACACACACATACCAGCTCATCTTGCTCAAGAGTATGGTTCTCTTAAGCCCTGTACTAATGATTATATAGCAACAGTGTATCTTGCTCAAGGATGTGTTTCTCCTTTTTAACAAGAACCTTCTGACTAATCTTGCTACATTAAAATGTATGTGGTGGGAGTGTACCTGGTAAAAGTATATAAGACCTTGATAAGACTAGTGAATGGGATAGTCTCTGTCCCCCTTCTGCTGTCTATGTCAGGAGCTTTCTTTGTCCTTTTGCAATGTAATAAAACTTTTGTGACACAAACCTCTAAGTGACCAAGCCTGGTCCCTGATCCTGAAGCTAAGTCTTCTTCAGAGATCACAAATCCAAGAACATTCACTGTAAGTTATCAGCAGCTTCTTTTTATAGAAATTTGTATGTTTAATCTAGATTGTCCAATTTGTGGGATATAGCTGTTTGAATTGTAGTATATTTTGAAATCAGGAATATACTGATACCTCTAATTTTATTTTCATTTCTCAATACTGCTTTGACGAATTGGGGACATTTATGGTTTCATATGAATTTTAGGATTTATTGCTATTTCTTTAAAAATCCTTCAGAGTTTTGATAAGAATTGCATTAACTCTGTAGATCATTTTGGATAGTACATGAGCTTTAGAAATGTTAAATCTTCCTTCCTAGGAGCCCTAAATAACTTTTAATTTATTTTGTCTTTAAATTTTTCATCAATGATTTGTTGTTTTAAGATGAGTAATCTTTACTTCATTTGATAGGTTTATTTGTAAACCTATGAAGGTTTAAAAATACCTACTTATGAAGGTATTTTTATGCTATTGCAATGAGATTGTTTCCTTAATTTCATTTTCTGAAAATCTGTTTTTAGTGCATATTAAAGCAACTTAATTTTCTGTTAATTTTATAATCTGAAGGTGAAGGTGAAAGTGAAGTCGCTCAGTCGTGTCCAACTCTTTGCAACCCCATGGACTGTAACCTACTAGGCTTCTCCGTCCATGGGATTCTCCAGGTAAGAATACTGGAGTGGATTGCCATTTCCTTCTCCAGGGGATCTTCCCGACCCAGGGATTGAACCCGGGTCTCCTGCATTGGAGGCAGATGCTTTAACCTCTGAGCCACCAGGGAAGCCCTTTATAATCTGAAAAGTTACTATATTCATTTACTAGTTCCAATGGTTGTTTCTTGTGGAGTTGTCTTGGTTTTCTACACACAAGATGATGTATTCTGCAGAGATAATATTGCTTCTTTTGTGAATTGGAAGGTCATTGTTTCTTTTAATTTCCTAATTACTCTGACTTGAACTTCTAATGCTATATGGATTGAAAGTGGTGAACATGAGAAGTTTTGCTTTATTCCTGTTCTTAGAAGAAAAGTTTTCAGATTTTCACCATTGAGTAGGAAGCTACAGTGGGGTTTTATTATATGGCCTTTTCCTATATTAAAGTAAGTTCTTAGATTCCTATTTTGTTGAGAGGTTTTATCATAAAATCATGTTGAAACTTGTCATTTTTTCCCTTTATCTGTTTGGATGGTAATGAGATTTTTTTAACCTCCATTCTGTCTTATGCTCTATGTATTATGCATTATGTCATGTATTTACAATAGAGTATCAAACAGACTAGTTTTCCCTCTAAAATGTCCCAAGCTTGACCTATGCATCCCTTCCTAAAACTGCTTAAAATCCTGAAAACCACTGAATATTATTTGCTCTTTACATGTTTTGTCTTTTCAAGAGAATAATTTATAATTCATGAAAATATTGTTCCAAAATTTAAATATCCACCTTTGTATTATCTTATTATTTTATCCTATTAATATTTAAAAATTCACTAACATTATCTGTTTGTCCTCTCCTCTTATAGCTCACATAATTATATCTTCCTTAATTTGGACCATCTATGCTACAGTCATAATAATCCAGTATTATTGGCATATTACTAAAATTAGTATGATTCAAGAAACTTTAACACCAACCCCAAATTAGAAGGAATTTGAGAGCCCCTTGGACTGCAAGAAGATCCAACCAGTCCATCCTAAAGGAAATCAGTCCTGGGTGTTCATTGGAAGGACTGATGTTGAAGCTGAAACTCCAATACTTTGGCCACCTCATGGAAAGAGTTGACTCATTGGAAAAGACCCTGATGCTGGGAGGAATTGGTGGCAGGAGGAGAAGGGGACGACAGAGGATGAGATGGCTGGATGGCATTACCGACTCAGTGGACATGAGTCTGAGTGAACTCCGGGAGTTCGACAGGGAGGCCTGATGTGCTGTGAGTCATGGAGTCACAGAGTCGGACATGACTGAGTGACTGAACTGGACAGAACTGAATTAGGGATTAGATTCCTACTTTCTGTAGGAAAGTAGTTTTATAAAAAAATGAATTCCATTTTGACTATATACCCCAAAGTTAAACCTTTTAAGTTCAAAGACTTAAATCAGAAGGGCGCATTTTCTCATTTTTATGTCACTCTTCTGGAAGGATTTAGGTAGCACTGGGTAAGAAGATGGAGAAAATTCATTAGAAATGTATGGAAGATAGCCTAGATTATATAAAGTCACTTTTAACATGGAATTTTTGTAATTATTTGAAACCAATAGCTTATTTCATTCAGAAAGAACTGCTGAGTTAAAGGTTCATGATCAGATATGAATAAAACAAAATGTCTAAACAAGGAGACAACTGAAAGAGGTAAAACCTACCTATGAATATAAACATATAGATAGATTTCTAGAAGCAGAGAACACCAAAAGTTACCATGAAAAAGGGCATTAAAAAAATGTTAGATCAAAACCAGCATGACACCAGGCAGGAAAGAGAGGAACAGACAGAAGTGAAAAACATCTAAGGCAATAAACCTTGTATACCTATGTATGCTTGCTGCCATCTTTTCCTCTACAGAAAAACTGACTAAGCTCTATTAGTGTATGTGTTTACATTCTCTATTTTCCTAAGGAAAACTAATAATGTCTCATGATAGGAGTATATTGACAACACAGTAAGAAATGACCTCTCCAAGGACTGCTTATAGGTCAATCATTTATCTTTTGTCATCTGAGGTCAGGTTCTTGCTCCATACCATCCTCATGGCATTTTTCTCTTCTGCATTCCTAAGTGTATAAATCAGGATGTTGAGTAAAGGTGTTCCAATTGTATAAAACACAGTAATCATCTTATCCATGGGGAAGGTGGTAGCCGGGCGAGTGTATATAAACATGCAGGGAACAAAGAACAAGATGACCACAATGATGTGGGAGATGCAGGTGGAGAGGGCTTTTTTCCTCCCCTCAGCACTGTGGTTTCTCAGAGAATGCAAGATGATAGTATAGGAGAACATCAGCTTGACAAAACTCACTGTACAAATGGCCCTGCTGTTGGACACCAAGAGTAGGTTGGTCACATAGATGTCTGTACAGGCAAGTTTCAACAAAAGCTGCAAGTCACATAGATAATGATTAATCACATTGGGACTACAGAAAGGTAAGCTCAAGGTTAGAAGAATTTGAGCTGAAGAATGAACATAAGACCATACCCATGCTACAGCCACCAACACACCACAGACTTGATGGCTCATGATGGTCGTGTAACACAGAGGCTTACAAATGGCCACATAGCAGTCAACAACCATGAAGACAAGGATGAAGATCTCCAGGCAGCCAAAGAAATGGAATGAAAAGATTTGAACTATGCACTCGTTGAAAGAGGTAGTGACCTTCTTCAAAAGGGCATCCACGATCATTCTAGGAGCTATGCAAGTGGAGAAGCAGGTATCAGATACAGATAAGTGGAAAAGGAAGAAGTACGTGGGACTCCCAAGTGCCCTGTCTTGATGGTAGTAATAATCAGCCGGTTACCCACTAACGTCCCCAAATAAAAAATCAAGAAAATGACAAACACTATTTACTTCCTAACAGGATCCTGGGTCAACCCAAGTAAAATAAACTCAGTCACATTATTTTTCATCTGCATGGTTTCATAAAGGAGAAAAAGGGATGAGTGTGAAATGAATTACCTGTTAAAAATAAAGGCATGAAGTCATGGTGTGACAAGTAATGCTATGCAGTATTTGAGAAAATGTGCATATTCCCCATCAGAGATATTCTAAATGTGGCATCTTAATAATTTTCTTTACAGATTTGTTCCTTAATTTGTGATGATCATATCATAGATTATGAGTCTTAATAAGCTTATGAACATGATACTTTCAAGAAGAATCTTCAAATTAAAACCTCATGTTAACCTTGGGATGATTATGATTAGTTGTGTCAATTTTAAGAGTTCTTATTTGGAGATGTGGCTCTGATTTGTACTTTCTCTTTTTTTTTCATATTCAATACATTTTTTTTCATATTTAATAAAATTTTGCATGGTGTATCAGTTTGCACCTGGGATATATTTGTCTGTCCTTGGAGGTTTATGATACAAATGTCAAGTCATCCAATTCTTTTACCCCATAAATGATATCTTATTTGTGCATATAATTGTTTCATATATTTCTTATACACATATATTAATATTTATTATTCATAAATGTATAACATGATCTATTTCTTCACTGTATAATCCAATGAAAAGAGCAACAGGTAACAATTTATAATTTAAATAATGTGTTCTAAACTTTAAGATTGTTTATCACAATTATTAGTTGACAAATAATGATGGACAGGAATGAATGGTATATCACAATTGGATATATCTTGATTTTATTTCTATTTTTTATTTCCCCAACTTCTGAAGATCATTGCTTAAAGCACTGCTGCTGTTGCTAAGTTGCTTCAGTCATGTCCGACTCTGTGCAACCCCATAGATGGCAGCCCACCAGGCTCCCCAGTCCACGAGATTCTCCAGGCAAGAACACTGGAGTGGGTTGCAATTTCCTTCTTCAATGCATGAAAGTGAGAAGTGAAAGTGAAGTCACTCATTCGTGTCTGACTCCTAGCGACCCCATGGACTGCAGCCTACCAGGCTCCTCCGTCCATGGCACTCAGTTCAGTTCAGTTCAGTCACTCAGTTGTGTCCGACTCTTTGCAACCCCATGAATCGCAGCACGCCAGGCCTCCCTGTTCATTAACATCTCTCGGAGTTCACTCAGACTCACGTCCATCGAGTCAGTGATGCCATCCAGCCAACTCATCCTCGGTCGTCCCCTTCTCCTCCTGCCCCCAATCCCTCCCAGCATCAGAGTCTTTTCCAATGAGTCAACTCTTCGCATGAGGTGGCCAAAGTACTGGAGTTTCAGCTTTAGCATCATTCCTTCCAAAGAAATCTCAGGGTTGATCTCTTTCAGAATGGACTGGTTGGATTTCCTTCCCTAAACTTATTTTTGGAAATAAACAATCATAGGTTACTGCTCAATATTTCATGTTTTCACAATTCAAGTTTTAGCTTAAGTATCTTAGATCTGAAATGCTCTTTTTGATATGGTCAACAGACAACTGGTGTAGGACTTGATTTATCATGTTTGCATTCCCAGTAAAGACTGTATTTTCCAGGTTTTGTACCCCTCCCCCTGCCAATCCTAGAACAGATTGCAGAAGCAGGAAAAAAAATGGGGAATTTATATATTTTTAAAGAGACATAATTGATAACCCAGTAAATGACTCTCATTCAGTTTTGTCTTTTTGTGTTGGCAAAGTCAATTATTATTCAATGTTGAAATGCTATTTCTTTCCAAGGGCCAATCCATGAGGAAGACTATGGAGGAGCTGGAAGGCTTTAAGCAAATACTGAGAATGTATTTGCTCCACTCATGACGAAGGTTGAAAGCTGCAACAAGCATAGCAAAGGGTTATGAGCGTTCACTGAGTGCCTGAGGCTGGGAACGGATAATAAAGGGTTATACGCCCGGCTGAGAGGGTAACAGGCAGGAAGGCCAGGGGTCTCCAAACGGAAGAAATAGCCTGCAAGTGTCAGACATTTTATCTCTCTTAAGCAGCAGGAGGAAACAAACTAGCGATATTTTTTCCTTCTCCATACAAATTTAAAAGGAGGTTTCTCTTAAAATTCTGTGTTGCCATAATGACACCTGGTTTCACCTGAAGTTAACCATTGCCTTTTCTTATGGAAATGTTTATCTTAAGCTATGTAAATAACACTATTTGTATGGTGCTCT
>SJYH01007560.1:34973-51593 GCA_006408735.1 Sylvicapra grimmia | reverse complement strand
GCAACGTTCCACGAACGAGGCACCCGAAGCCAAGACAGCTGGGGCACCGGGGTGGGGGCGGGGGTCTGCAGACTCAGGTGCAGGTGTCAGCTTCTGCACTGATGTCACGAGGGACAGGATCCCTGCATCCGCCCAGAAAGCCACATGTACAGAGTCTCTCTAAGAAGCCCGGCAAAGTACTCCCCTGGAGGTCCAGTGGTTAAGACTCCGAGCTCCCAGGGCAGGGGGCCCAGGTTCCATCCCTGGTTGGGAAACTAAGATTCCGCATATCACACAACGTGACCAAAAGTAAGTAAGAAAAAAATCATCAATAAAAAGCCTTGGCAAGAGCTGTTGGAGGGCCCATGGGGAGCCCGGGCCCGGCGGAGTTGAAAAACGGCAGACGAGGTCCCCGAGCGACAGCCGGAAAGGCGGTACCTGATGGGGTCCATCCCCTGGCTCACAGGGGGCTGGGCGGCCCCCGCCCCCAGGAGGGAGGAGATGCGGAACAGCAGGGCCAGGAACAGGTGCGGGAAGAAGGCCTGCACCTCCATCCTCCGGCTGGGCTCCAGCAGCAGCTCCTGGAGGGCCCTGGTGGCCTGCAGGGTGGGGCCGTTGTCAGCTGCAGCCCCGGGCCACCACGACCCGCGGCCAGCCCCCGGGGCCCCCGCCAAGCCCAGGAAGCACAGGGCCTTCTGGGCTGCTCTCTGTTTAAAGCCCTCTGGGAGCTCTGCTGGGGGCTCGCTTCTCTCGCCGTCCTTGAGGGGTCAGGGGACTGGGGTGCTGGTCTCACTCTGTCTCGCCCAGGAGAACGAGGAGCCGGTTCTCAGGCACGGCAGACTCCCCAGGGCCCCACCGAGAGGAGGCTGCGAGGGTGTTCCGCCTCCTCTGTCCACAGCAGCCTCTTGAGAGCTCCGAACAGCCTGGGACGGACCCCGGGGCACCCCACCCGCCGCGAGCCCGCGTACGATCAACGGAGAGATCTGCGCTCTGCAGCCGGGCTCCTGGGGCCGGGACCTCTGCTGGGGGGTCAGCCTCTGCAGGAGGTGCTCCATGATCACTTCGTAGCCTTTGGGGAAGGACGCCAGGATCTCCCAGGGCTTGTGAGCCCCGCTGCAGGGCGAAAGCCCACCCGCAAGGTCAGCCTCCCGGGAGGGGCTCTGCCGCTCTGCTCAGGGCCCAGCTCCCTCTTCCCACCCTTCCCTCTGCCTTCCCCCCTCTCCTGTCCTCCTTCGGCTCCTTCCATCTTTCCAGCACCTCCGCGCCGCCTCTTCTCTGCCACCTCATGTGCAGGTGACTCTGAAAGTGCTCACACAGCCTGCGAACCTGACAGGAGGAAACAGCCGAGTCCCACGGGTCAGAAGCCTCCCGTGGCCGCGTCCCAGCTGGTGCTCCAGCCGCCGGCCCGGGCCCNGGCGGTACCTGATGGGGTCCATCCCCTGGCTCACAGGGGGCTGGGCGGCCCCCGCCCCCAGGAGGGAGGAGATGCGGAACAGCAGGGCCAGGAACAGGTGCGGGAAGAAGGCCTGCACCTCCATCCTCCGGCTGGGCTCCAGCAGCAGCTCCTGGAGGGCCCTGGTGGCCTGCAGGGTGGGGCCGTTGTCAGCTGCAGCCCCGGGCCACCACGACCCGCGGCCAGCCCCCGGGGCCCCCGCCAAGCCCAGGAAGCACAGGGCCTTCTGGGCTGCTCTCTGTTTAAAGCCCTCTGGGAGCTCTGCTGGGGGCTCGCTTCTCTCGCCGTCCTTGAGGGGTCAGGGGACTGGGGTGCTGGTCTCACTCTGTCTCGCCCAGGAGAACGAGGAGCCGGTTCTCAGGCACGGCAGACTCCCCAGGGCCCCACCGAGAGGAGGCTGCGAGGGTGTTCCGCCTCCTCTGTCCACAGCAGCCTCTTGAGAGCTCCGAACAGCCTGGGACGGACCCCGGGGCACCCCACCCGCCGCGAGCCCGCGTACGATCAACGGAGAGATCTGCGCTCTGCAGCCGGGCTCCTGGGGCCGGGACCTCTGCTGGGGGGTCAGCCTCTGCAGGAGGTGCTCCATGATCACTTCGTAGCCTTTGGGGAAGGACGCCAGGATCTCCCAGGGCTTGTGAGCCCCGCTGCAGGGCGAAAGCCCACCCGCAAGGTCAGCCTCCCGGGAGGGGCTCTGCCGCTCTGCTCAGGGCCCAGCTCCCTCTTCCCACCCTTCCCTCTGCCTTCCCCCCTCTCCTCTTCTCCTTCGGCTCCTTCCATCTTTCCAGCACCTCCGCGCCGCCTCTTCTCTGCCACCTCATGTGCAGGTGACTCTGAAAGTGCTCACACAGCCTGCGAACCTGACAGGAGGAAACAGCCGAGTCCCACGGGTCAGAAGCCTCCCGTGGCCGCGTCCCAGCTGGTGCTCCAGCCGCCGGCCCGGGCCCAGCAGGCCGCCCTCCAGGTCCCGGCGGTCACTTCCCTGCGCAGGCCCTTCCAGCCTTGCCTGAATGCATTTCACTCATGTTTTTTCTTTACCTGGGATACCTTCCCTGCTCATCCCAACCTGACAAATTCACACTCAGAGGAAGAGGAGAGATCTGAAAATTATTTCTCCAAATAACAGGATACAATTTCAGGAAAGTCCGCTTGCTGTACCCAAGAAGCCATGACCTTTGCGAGACAGGAGGAGAGGGTCATGAAAAAAATCGAGAGGCTGAAGACGAGGATGAAGACAGTCTCCCTGCTGGTGATGTGGCATCTCAGGGCTCTCGGGAGAAAGACGAAGGAAAGAATCCAAACAGAAAACACGGGCGCTTGACCAGTGTTTCACGTGTTAATCAGTGGAAGAGACAGACCAGCGCTGCCTTGCTCTGTCCTGGCCAGCAGAGCCCTGGCCAGGGAGGTATGTAATTTCTCAACTGGGAAATTAAGATTGCTTATTAATTTCTGATAAATGCTCTTCATCATGCTAGGGAAGTTTTTTCCCATAATAGAGGAATTTTTTTGTTTTTGTTTTTTTTCAACTAGTAATAGACTTTGAATTCTTTTGCCAAATGCTTTATAGCTTCCCATGATAAGTTTAAAAATATGTATGACTATTAAAGCAAAAATTAAAATTTTTTTGGTGGTGTTTCGTCATGTGTATAGATATAATATGTATGGCAACCATACCATAAGTAAAGAAGTAAGTTCCTTACTTACTTCCATAAGTAAGGAAGCCAAGGAAGCTACATGTTGAAAGCTTCCATGTTTTCTTGAGGCTGTAAAATATTAATTCTAAATGGACTATGAAAGTTTAGGGATGTCAGTACACTATGACAATTGAGGTCTGTAAATCCCTAGGACTCCACTAAAAATTGATGGAGTCAAAATACAATGGACAAATTAAGAAAAGTGAAGTTGCTCAGTCGTGCCCGACTCTGCGACCCCATGGATAGTAGCCTGCACCAAGCTCCTCCGTCCATGGGATTTTCAAGGCAAGAGTACTGGAGTGGGTTGTCATTTCCTTCAGGGAATCTTCCCAACCCAGGGATCAAACCCAGGTCTCTCACATTGTAGACAGACGCTTTACCAGAAGGAATACCTTAAAAAAAAACACAAACTATCCAAAATAATTCAGGAAAGTGGAAGCGTAGGAGCAAAGCCTGGAGGAGGCAAACAGAAAACAATCCATAAAACGATAGCCTGAGGCCTTCGCCTGGCGGTACCGTGGTTACGAGCCCTTCTGCCCAGACACGGGACGAGGGTTCCATCCCCGGGTGACGAACTAGGTCCCGTGTGCCACAGCTAAGACCCGGCACAGCCAAATAAATGAAAACAAAGACATAAATATTAAAAAATACTTTAAAATAGTGAAAAGGGCTTATAAAAAAGGAAAGAAATGGGTAGAAGATTTGGAGATTTGGCCAAAGCAGATAAGGAGAGGTAAATGAATGCAAGAAATCATGGTCACCATGAGTTGCAATTAAGAGTCAAACGCAGATAAAACCAGGATGCCCCTGCACACTTACTAGAATGACTAGGTCTTTCTTAATGACGATACCAAGCGTGGACAAGGGTGGAAGCAACCCGAAAGCACTTCGGTAAGCCACTGGCAGAAAGGCAAACGCCACACCCACGGGTGGAAAAGTTTGGCGGCTTCTTTAAAGCTGTTGAATGGACAGCTCCCCTATTACCCAGAAATGCAACTCCTAGGAACTCAGCCAAGAGAGATGACAGCTAGTATTTACACAAAAGCCTATGCACAAATATTTATAGTGGCATTCCTCATCCTGGCCCAGAACTGGGAAAAGCCAAGTGACCGATGAATACACTGTGGTCTGTGCACACAATGGGGTGCTGTTATTCAGCAAGGAACTGGGGGAATTTCTGACCCACACGATGCCCTGGATGAATCCCAAACACCCATGTGAGCAAGAGAAGCCAGGATTGGACGCACGACTCTGCTCTGCGCAGTGTGCCTATACTGCGTGGTTCTCTTCCTAGGATGTCCTGGGAAAGGCCCAACGACAGGGGTGGAGGACAGATCAGGGGCGAGGCTGGTGGTGGGGCAGGGAGGGATTCCAGCAGTATGGGATCTGGAGGGCAGTGGAAGCGCTTTGTGTCTTAATTGTGGTGGTGATGACTGTGACTATACGTTTGAGAAAACTCGTGGAACCGTGTGATCAAAGGGTGAATTTTACTACATGGAAAAATTTTAATGTTTTATAGCTTAGTACATCCATACTATATAATATCAGATGGCTATTAAAATTGTTTACAAAGTAGTTTTAATTTTGAGAAAATGCTATGAAAAAAAATATGGTATATATGAGTGACTGTATGTTTTTTAAAACCCTTTTTGTGTATGTTCGTTTGTTGTGTTTATAAAAATTGAACAAAATCATTCTTAAGAGGTAGACACACTATAAATTATACCTAAGTAACAGCAGAGGTTGCCTTGGGGTGAGATTTCTTTTTTTTTCTTTTTCAAAAATGTACATGCTTTCAAATTTTTCTGCAATAAACCAATATTAATGGTACAATCACCTTGCCCCAAGTAAGGAACTTACTTGTACTAAAAGTTGGACATATTTTAAGAATAAGCAGATCGGCAGACCCTGAGGGCTTGTCCGCACCCCCGGGGGCCCCACCCACCTCTGGGACTGCTCGTCCATCTCAAAGAGCGTCAGGACCACCTCATCGGTGTAGGTCTGGGCCAGCACGTGGAGCACCTTCCGGATGGTCTCCTGGGCCGCGGCGTCCGTGGCGCTGTGCATGTGGTGGTAAACGTGCTTGATGATCTCAGGCACCTGTGAGGGGTGGGGAGGGCCTGCTTCCTGGGTGCTGGACACTGGCTCGGCAGGAGCCTGGGACCTAGGCGCCCACTCGGGGCTGGGGGCTGTCCCCCTGCCATGGTTTAAGAGGCACAGAGTAGACAGCAGCAGGGAAGAGGCTGTGGAGTCGGGTCCGGAAACCAGGTCACAAAGATCAGAGCAGGGAACTGGGGACACAGAGACTGTTGCGGGGGGAGCGCAGGCCCGTCGCCGGCTGTGTGGACAGGAGGCCGTATGGGCCCGAGTCACTCTGCCTGGATTCGAACCCGCCTCCCTACTGACCAGCTGTGTGGCCTTGGCCACAGTTCAGCCCTCTCTGTGCTCTAGCTCCTCATCGGACAACGAGAAGCAGTTCAGCCTCCTCGTGGGTCTGAGTTAACACGTCTAGGGAAGGTCACAGGGCCATACCCGCCGCGAGCTTCTCCCCAGCTCCAGTTACTTCCCTGCAGACTTGTTGTAAGAAATAACACAGCGCGTGACTGCGGCCAGCCCAGGGCGAGGTGTTCGGCGTTGGTAAACCTGAATAGTAACTGAAGTCAGCCTAACGTGGGAAGCTGACCTGGGCCTGGGAGCCACGAGGGTGCAAATTCCAGTTCAGCACAGGGAGAAGGTTCCGATGACGAAATGGTGCTGGAGGAGACCCGAGCTCTGCCTGGGGTGGGGAGCAGAGTCCGGCTGCCCAGGAGCTGGGCAGGGGCTCCACGTGGGCGCTGGGGGGCTGCCCTCCAGGGTGACCTTTGGCTCAGGAGTCTGACCTTTGTTCAGACTGCGCCCCGGGCCAGAGGAGAGGAGAGCGCGGGAACTGCTCAAGGAGCTCGCGCTGGCGTCGGGGGAGGTGGGAGCGGGGCAGACCACTGAGAGGAGAGTGACTCCGTCTGTCCACAGGAGCTTTGAAGATGGTCCAACGAAAAGGACTTGATAAAGAGACACTGGGCTGGCTTAATTTCTCCGTGAACAAGTCCCACCTCCACCAAAGGGCCGTGCTCCAGCTGCAGCCCGTGTCAGTGTGCCCTAGGCTTATGCGCAGATAAAGATATATAGATACACGGATACAGATACAGGTGCAGGGGACAGACACACATGAAGATATGGAAACAGCTATCTGCTAATCTTGCTGGGAGTCCTCCCGCCGGCTGACAAAGCACTCAGAGGTCTCACCCCATGCCTGGACGCGGGAGGGAGGTCTGAGGTGTCCCCTGGTCCTGGGAGCCCTCGAGGGGCCACTGCTGTAACTCCGATGCTAGTCTTCCCTTCCCAGTGGAGACGGGAGGCCAGGCGGTCACCCCTCCACACGGAAGGGCCTTCCACACAATCGCAAACCACGCCTCCTTTAACTTTTTCTCCTCTGGATTCAAGGATCGCGACTCCTTAACCCCAACCAGTAGGAAGTGAAACAGCAAGATCTGACATGGTATGGAAAGGAAGAAGGCCCAAATCGCCCTCGGGCCCTGGAGTCCCTGGCGCGGCTACCTTGCCGATGTCGGGGACGGAGGCCTTCAGGACCGTCCGCAGCACCCTGGAGGCCGCCCGGGCATCGTACCCGCCGGGCGTGGTCAGGGCCTCCAGTGACACCAGTATCAGGTCCGCTCGCTCCTCGGGAGTCAGGTACTTCCTGAAGAACTGGGAAGAGGGAGCTGGGCTGAGCCCCTCTGTGTCTGCCCGCGGCCTCCACGCCCTGGAGAGGCCGGCCGGCCTGGGTCCAGCGCAGGCGCCCGGCCAGCACCCGGCTCCCCGCGGGGCGAGGCTGAGGCGGGGCGGGGCCAGCGGTCCCCACAGCAGCACACAGGGAAGGGACAGTGAGTGAAGCGAGAGTCGTTCAGTCGCGTCCGACTCTCGGCGACCCTGTGGACCTCCAGGCCAGAACACTGGAGTGGGGAGCCGTTCCCTTCTCCAGGGGATCTTCCCAACCCAGGGACCGAACCCAGTTCTCCCACATTGTAGACAGACCCTTTACCAGCTGAGCCACCAGGGAAGCCCAAGAATACTGGAGTGGGTAGCCTATCCCTTCTCCAGCGGATCTTCCCAGAGGGAGATGGTAAAGGCATCTGGGTTTGCATTTGGAACACAAGCAGGGGACTGCATCTGGGGTGAGCTCTGATGTCTAGCGGGGTGACCACACCGCAAAGCAGGCGCCGGCTTCCAGGTCTGAGGCAGACGCGGCCAGTCGCACACAGCACTGAGCCCCGACGCGGGGCCTGCCTCTGCAGCTGGGAGCTGGGGACTCCCTCAAGGCAGGGAGGCGGGCAGCCATGGGGCGGCATGGAGATGGCAGGAGGGACCAAGAGGGGTGTCCAACCAGGTCTGGGAGACTAGGGGACGCTTTTGGAGGAGGTGCCTGCTGAAAATGCTGGAAGGCTTCCAGGATGAGGCAACGGATTCCGCAAAGGCCTGGAGCGGCTCCTGGGCCTGTCCTGCAAGGGAGCCCCGAGCCAGCGGGAAGGACTGGATGCAGGACGAGGTGAAGGTGAGGCCTAGCCGACGCCAGGGCCTCCCCGGCCGTGAGACACTGGACCTCGGTGTGAGAACAGACTCGTGCAGAGTCTGAAGGGGAGTGAAGTGACGCTGTCTGTGCCTGAGCAACGATTCTTGGACTGTGGGACAGAAAACGGGGCCTTGGAGGGGCCGCCTGCAAATGGGGAAGGGGCAGGGGATAGCCACAGTGAGAGGCAGGAGGTGGGTGGCGGCCACGGCAGGACCAAAGCAGACAGGTGGAAGAGCAAGGGATTCAGGAGGCAGAGTGGATGGGTGTGGGGTTGAGCTGGGCATGGAGAGGAAGGGAGAGTGAAGGGTGGTGTCTGGGTTTCTGGAGGGAGTGGCGGGAGCTGGCGGAGCCTGGGGCACATGCCCGGGGCCTGCAGTCCGCCTCTGCTGAGAGACCGGAAGGGAAGCTGGGCCAAAGACAGGTGTATGGGAGGAGAGCGGACCGCACCTCACTGCACAGTCCCGCTCAGTGACTTAAACTTCAGTCCACCCCAGGGCAGCCAGGGGAACGGGCCTCCCCCTCCAGCACGCTGTCCATGAGACCTGGGACTTCGGGGACCCTTCCTCACAGTGGGGATCACCCCTGGGGCCCGGCCCTCTTCCTGCCCGCGCTTCCCATCCAGGCACCCCGCGTTGAGGGGGGCGCGCTACCATCGTGAGGTCCTGTATGCTGGTCAGCCATTCCCCCCGGAAGTGCTTCTGCAGATCCTTCAAGATGTTCTCTGTCTTCTGTTTCACACCTGCGATCCAAAACCAACAGTGGGGGAGAAAGGAGCCTACCCTGCGCTCTTCCCCAGCAAACCTCAGAGCGGACCAAGAGGGTTCCAGGGTGAAGTGCCGCTGGCCCATCACAGTGTGCGAGGTCCTGGGCCCTGGTGCCAGGCTGGCAGGTGGAGGTCAGCAAGGCCGCTNGTGTATAAGAGACAGCAGCAGCAGTGGGACCAAGGTGCTGGGGCCGCCCTCCAGGGACCCCTGCGGAGCCTCACGTGGCCCAGGCACTCACTGCCAGCTCGGGGAAATTGCAGATAAACCTCAGGATCCGGGAAACGGCGCCCAGGATGCGGGTCTGCTCGTGCGCTTTATCCGACTGCACCAAGCAAGGCAGGACGACCTGCAGAGGGAGCGAGGAGACCCCGCCCGCACCTTCCGTGGGGTCCCACCCTCCCTGCCCAGTCCATCCCCGACCACCGCCTCAGAGACAAGCAGACACCCTGACACACGCAGCATCCCGGCCGCAGAGACAACAGGAGGGTGGGCGCGGCTGGCCCGAGTTTATCTAGTTTTTATAGTTATCTAGGGAGAAGGCAATGGCACCCCACTCCAGTACTCTTGCCTGGAAAATCCATGGATGGAGGAGCCTGGTAGGCTGCAGTCCATGGGGTCACTAAGAGTCGGACACGACTGAGTGACTTCACTTTCACTTTTCTCCTTCATGCATTGGAGAAGGAAATGGCAACCCACTCCAGTATTCTTGCCTGGAGAATCCCAGGGACAGGGGAGCCTGGTGGGCTGCCGTCTATGGGGTCGCACAGAGTCGGNTCGGACACGACTGAGTGACTTCACTTTCACTTTTCTCCTTCATGCATTGGAGAAGGAAATGGCAACCCACTCCAGTATTCTTGCCTGGAGAATCCCAGGGACAGGGGAGCCTGGTGGGCTGCCGTCTATGGGGTCGCACAGAGTCGGACACGACTGGAGCGACTTAGCAGCAGCAGCAGCAGCAGCATAGTTATCTAGTTTTCTGTGATGAACATGCATTGCTTGTAAAATTACCAAGAAAACAATGAATATCATTAAAAATGAAAAAAAAGAAATGACACATCCCCCCCAAAATAATGTCCTAACACGAAAGCATTTCCTCCCTACACAGAGCCCTCACGGTCGCTGCTCAGTCACTAACTCGTGTCCAACCCTCTGCAACTCCCTGGACTGCAGCACGCCAGGCTTCCCTGCCCTCCACTTCCTCCCAGAGCCTGCTCAAACTCATGTCCTTGAGTCGGTGATGCCATCCAGCCATCTCATCCTGTCACCCCCTTCTCCTCTTGCCCTCAGTCCTTCCAGCAACAGGGTCTTTTCCAGTGAGTTAGTTCTTCGCATCAGGGAACTAAAGTACTGGAGCTTCAGTGAAAGTTTAAAATAAGATAGCTGGACAATCTTGTCTCCTTATCTTTAGTCACATCTAGTATTTTATCCAAAATTAAATCAACTTTGCTAATTACCATCTTGTCACGAAAGTTCATTTCAAGTGACTCCTGGCTATTTCTCAAATTCAAACTCACCCCTCAGGGTGACAATGTATCGTGACCGAGAACGTTTGGGGACTCCGTGAGTTGGGGAGAGATGCCAGACTCTGTCTCCAGGGAACAGACACGCCTGCTGAGGTCTGAGGACCGAAGGATGGTCTTCAGCTGCAGCGGAGCCCCCGGGCATTCTTAGCTTCCTTTCCTCCCCCCACACCCAGGGCTTCAATCTCCCTTCCTCACCTCCAGGAAGCTCTGCAAGAAGACCATGCTCGGCTCCAGATCCTCCATCACGAGAGCCTGTAACATGTCGTCCAAGGCCTGGATCGTCTGGCAGGCGGGGGCGCGGGGTGTCAGACGACAGACCGNCATTGGAGAAGGAAATGGCAACCCACTCCAGTATTCTTGCCAGGAGAATCCCAGGGACAGGGGAGCCTGGTGGGCTGCCGTCTATGGGGTCGCACAGAGTCGGACACGACTGGAGCGACTTAGCAGCAGAAGTTCCTTTCTGTTTTTATTCTTCTGAATATGTTTTAATCATTATCACATGCCTTCTTGGCAACTATTTAAATAATTTTACAACTTTTCTCTTTCAATCAATTAATATAATACAATTCTGGATAACCACACTAATGCTAAATCATTATTTTCTCAGAGTAAATCATACTAATCACATTGCATTTTTAATACACTGTTGAATTTGCATTGTTAATATTTAGAAAATTTGAAGCTATTTTTATAAGTGAAATGATTCTCTACTTTTCCCTTTTAATTATTCTCATGTAGTTGGGAATCAATGTAAAATTACCCTGAGGGGTGGCACTTCAAACTATTGCTGAATCAGGGGTTCAGCAAATTCCCTCCCCAAGGAACAACAATAATGCTACACAAAATTGAGTAAAATAACCCCTTTAGCACTCTAGAAATTGACCAGCAGCCTATGTTAATCTGATAATCAATTATGCTTGAAAAACTGTTGAACCTTGGTTAAGAATGATGGGAGTCTATGGTCCTCTTGCTTAATGATAGTCACATTTTACCCCCTTTTCTTGGTTGATATGAAGAGTCTACCAAAGAAGAGAAGACTATATGAATCAGTAACTGCATCGCCAATGTTGAAAGGGATTTATTTAATTTGGAGTTGTGGGCAACTGTCATATCCAGAGATATTTTTGGTTACTCCAGTAAGGAGAATGATCTTAGGGTTGTAGCAGTAAGCATATTTCTGGCTAAGTCTTCATAAGGGGTAGCAGAGGCAAAAAGGGACTAAGCAATTCACAAAGTTCTGGCCAATCATGAAGCTATGTGCAAGCACTTAAAAGACACAAGGCTGTCCCCAAGAAAAGCAAATGCTGAAGCAGATATAAAAATAGCCTGAGTTTTTAATATTCTCCCATACATACATAGGTCCTTCTGTGGAGGATGAAAACTTTACTGGCTTTGAGAAGTTTATTCATAAACCATGTCCAATCACTGGCCTTCTGCTAAGTTACACAGATCTAGGGAGAAGCAGCTCTGAGACTGCATTAAAAAAGAATTAGTAGGAGACTTCTCTGGTGGTCCAGTGGCTGGGAATCTGTGCTCCCAGTGCCGGGGGCCGTGGTTCAGTCCTTGGTCTGGGAGCTACATTCCACCTGCCGTGGCTGAGAGTCTGTATGCTGTGACCAAGAATCTTCATGCTGAAAGCAGGAGTCCGCGTACCACAACCAAAGATCCTCATGCTGCTGTGAAGACTGAAGATCCTGTGTGCTCCAGCTGGGACTGGGCACAGCCAAATAAATAAATAAAAGNTGGTTCAGTCCTTGGTCTGGGAGCTACATTCCACCTGCCGTGGCTGAGAGTCTGTATGCTGTGACCAAGAATCTTCATGCTGAAAGCAGGAGTCCGCGTACCACAACCAAAGATCCTCATGCTGCTGTGAAGACTGAAGATCCTGTGTGCTCCAGCTGGGACTGGGCACAGCCAAATAAATAAATAAAAGCAAAAGTTAAAAAATTAGGAAACTTGAAGATAGCTTAATAAAGTTTAACAGAAGTAGTACAGAAGGAAAAAAATATTGACCAAAAATGTGAAACAGCATGTCAGAAATAAAAGAGGGAGACTGGATAGAAAAATTATTTGAAGAAGAAAATGGCTTAAAATGTATCAAATTACTGGGCTTCTCTGCCAGCTCAGTTGATAAAGAATCTGCCTGCAATGCAGGAGACACTAGTTTGATTCCTGGGTTGGGAAGATCCCCTTGGAGAAGGGATAGGCTACCCACTCCAGTATTCTTGGGTTTCCCTTGTGGCTCAGCTGGTGAAGAATCCACCTGCAATGTGGGAGACCTGTGTTGCATCCCTGGGTTGGGAAGATCCCCTGGAGAAGGGAAAGGCTACTCACTCCAGTATTCTGGCCTGGAGAATTCCATGGACTGTGTAGTCCATGGGGTTGCAAAGAGCTGGACACAACTGAGTGACTTTCACTTTCATGTATCAAATTGGATGAAAAAATTAATCTTTATAGTCAAGGATTTCAACAAATTCTAAATAGGATAAAGGAGATTTACAGCTAGGCTCAGACTTCCCTTGGAGAAGGCCATGGCACCCCACTCCAGTACTCTTGCCTGGAAAATCCCATGGATGGAGGAGCCTGGTAGGCTGTAGTCCATGGGGTCGCTAAGAGTCGGACACGACTAAGCGACTTCCCTTTCACTTTTCACTTTTATGCTTTGGAGAAGGAAATGGCAACCCACTCCAGTTTTCTTGCCTGGAGAATCCCAGGAACGGGGGAGCCTGGTGGGCTGCCGTCTATAGGGTCGCACAGAGTCGGACACGACTGAAGCAACTTAGCAGCATCAGGCTTCCCTGGTGGCTCAGTGGTAAATAATCTGCCTGCCTATAGAGGAGATTTGAGCTCCATCCTCGGGTTGGGAAGATCCCCTGGAGAAGGAAATGCAACTCAATTCAGTATTCTTGGCTGGAAAATTCCATGGACAGAGGACCCTGGACAGCTACAGTCCATGGGGTCACAAAAGACACAGACATGACTTATGATTAAACAATACCTCCACCACCACCTAGGCTCCTCATGATGAAAATGCTGAGATCAAGAAAGAATTTTAAAAGCAGCAAAAGAAAAAACAATGCATTATATATACAGGTTATAATTGATGACTGGCTTGTCATTTAAATAGANCGGAGGGGGGTGTCTTGGGGGCCCACAAGGCAGGGTTTTTTTTTTTCACTTCTGTGGCTGGCCTGGCCACCTAACAGGCCAGGTCACGCAGCCTCTGAGCCAGGGCTGGCATTCAGGTCAAAGAAGTCTGCATGAGTGTCTCAGTCACGTCTGGCTCTTAGCGACCCCGTGGACTGTATGCAGCCTGCCAGGCGCCTCTGCCCATGGGGATTCCCCAGGCAAGAATACGGGAGCAGGTAGCCATTTCCTTCTCCAGGGGATCTTCCCGACCCAGGGATTGAACCCCGGTCTCCTGGGTCTCTTGCATCGGCAGGTGGGTTCCTCACGGCAGTGCCACCTGGGAAGCCCCAACCCTCATTCCTCCTCAGTTCTCAGAAAGCTCCAGGGAATTGCCTTACCACCTGCTCTTGTTCTAGAAATTCCTGGATGCACTCATAGGCTTCTCTTTCTGACTGGCGCAGTCCTGCAGGGGATGTAGTTGGGAGGAGTCTGGCTGATTCTCTGGGTGGAACAGGAAAGCAGAAAAAGCCCCCCCACCCTCTTTCAAGAGGGCTCAGAAGCTGTTGGGGTCCCAGGTGACTGCCGCAGCTCCAAGAAGCAGCTTCTCCAGGCCTGGGGCCAAAGGTAGAGCACAGAAGCCTCCGTGGAAAGGGAACTGCGTGGAGGACTCAGTCAAGAGGCTTCCTGCATCGAGCACGGCCAGGAGAGACGGAGGATGGAGAGTCCTCTAAGTCACCCCGGGAGCCTCAGGTGCTGGTGCTGTGCCGGGTGGGCTCTGAAACCCTTGCGTGGGAGGGAACTTGAAACCCCAAAGGGGCCTATGCACCTCCCTGGACAACTGGGCCAGTGCAACCCCGTGGAGCCGGCACCCAGGCGTAGACAGAGGCTGGCAGTGAGGCTGAGAACAGCGCCTGTCCACCCAGGGCGTGGGAGCAGGCGGAGTGCCCTGGGGGCGGGGCGGGGTCTGAGCCGGAGCACTGCAGCTGGAGTTCAAACGCCTGAGTTCCAGGCCAGCTCTTCCGCTTAATGAGCCCCAGCACCTTTCCAAGTTAACGTCTCTCAGCTCGTTTCCTCCTCTATACAATAGGGAGGACGACCGTCGCGATTATTATTGTGAGAATTAAATGAATGAATGCACGATGATGATAAATAACAGATGATGACAGTAATAAATAAGCAATACCTGCTAATAATACAGGAAAAAGACGCTTGAGAATCCTTTGGACAGCAAGGGGATCAAACCAGTTAATTCTAAAGGAAATCAACACTGAATATTCATTGGAAGGACTGATGCTGAAGTGAAAGCTCCGATCCTTTGGCCACCTGATGCAAAGAGCTGATTCACTGGAAAAGACCCTGATCCTGGGAAAGATTGAGGGCAGGAGGGGAAGGGGACGACGGAGGATGAGATGGTTGGATGGCATCACCGACTCAATGGACATGAGTTTGAGAAAGTTCTGGGAGATGGTGAGGGACAGGGAGGCCTGGTGTGCGGCAGTCCATGGGGTTGCAAAGAGGCGGATGGGACGGAGCGACTGAACAACATCGATGCGTGAAGGCACAGCCTTGAGCAAATTAAATCCTCCTTTAACACGGGCCGGTAATCACAGGGTCCATCACTGTTATGAGGTTTAAATTAATTCACTCATGTGAAAAGGGTGGGATGACCCCTGGCCCACGGCAGGAAATGAGCAAGGCCCTTCTTCTGCCCACGTATACTGAGCACTTTCTATGGGAAAGGTGCACCGTAGGCAGAGCTTACAGACACAGCGCACACATACAAACAGGTCCCTCCACGGGACACTGCCACGTGTTGTTCTAATGGAATCACCTCTGTGTTTGCTTGTACAGATGTGTGTATGTATACATATACACACTTATATATATATATATATATGCACACACACACACACATATATATATACACATATATAGACAGGCAATGGCACCCCACTCCAGTACTCTTGCCTGGAAAACTCCATGGACGGAGGAGCCTGGTAGGCTGCAGTCCATGGGGTCGCTGAGTCGGACATGACTGAGCAACTTCACTTCACCTTATACACGTATATATTCACTCACAGGAAGTCAGAAAAAACCTGAGGGGCCTTGAAGGCCATGGGGAACTAGCCCAACAGATATCTGGGGAAAGAACTTTCTAGGCCAAAAGAGCAGTCAATGCAAAAGCCCTGGGGCAGGACCACGCTTGGCCAGCAGCTGGAACAGCCCAGAGGCCCAGAGCCTGGACTGGGGCTGCAGGGGCCGTGGCCAGTAAGGAAGGCAGAGCAGTCAGGAGCCGGGTCAGGAGGGCCTTCTGAAGCTGCTGCAAGGTCAGTTGTGTGGATTCTGGCTTTTGTTCTGTGGAGGACAGAGCCCTCGGTAGGTTTCGGGTAAGAAAGAATTACTCTGGTTGTTGGGCTGAGACTAGAGAGATGCAGGGTGGTGGTAGGGGCAGGTAGAGGTGGCCGGGTCACATGGTAATAATCCAGGGGAGAGGAGATGGGGACTGGACCGGGATGGGAGGAGTGAGTGGTCAGATTCTGTATCTGTGTTGAAGGCAGGCCCGAGGGAGAGTGGTACGCTGGGTGTGAGTGACAGAAAGACAAGCGCAGACAGACTTGGGGCCTGAGGACCTGTGCAAGCGAGGCGGGGCAGGTCTGGGGCTGGCAGCGCAGCTGGGATGTGCTGGATCCGAGATGCGCGCGTGTGTGTGTTAGTTGCTCAGTTGTGTCTGACGCTTTGTGACCCCATGGACTGTCGCTCACCAGGCTCCTCTGTCCATGGGATTCTCCAGGCAGGAATAGTGAACTGGGTTGCCATTCCATTCTCAAGAGGATCTTCCCAACCCAGGGATCAAACCCCAGTCTCCTGCATTGCAGGCAGATTCTTTACTGTCTGAGCCACCAGGAAAACCCCTGAGACACTGACTAGGCATTAAACAGGGGATGTTGCTGTGGCTGGACTGAAGAGTCTGGAGGTCAGGGCTGGGGTCGGGGACTTGCTGACACACTGGTGGTCTAGAGGTCTGCCTTGGCTCTCCCGAACAGTGGAGAGCCCCAGGCGACATCCTGATCCCCATCTAGCTCCAGGCCCCTCGGGGAGGCAGGTCTGAAAAAGGACTGGCATGCAGAGACCAGAGCTCTGACCGACCAGGCAGCCAGGTGTGGGCAGACTCGAGTCCATCCACGCGTGTCCAGCGAGGGCTGGGCCATCCAGTACCATCCCATCTGAGGCATCGGGAGCCGAGACTCAGCCGGGTCCCAGGGTAACTCACCCGCCAAGTGAGGGCTCCCAGAGACGCGATCAGGCAGTCCCGAAAAAATGATTTTGTTTAATTTTTGACGACGGTCAGGATGACGGTCAGGAGGGGAGTCCATTGGCACGCCTAGGCAACAGCCAAGTCAGGCTTCCAGAAAGGACAGGCAACTGGCTGAGCGGTGCCAGCTTGGGCCCACCCCGGCCCCCTTCACCCCGCCCT
>SJYH01007558.1:19111-38734 GCA_006408735.1 Sylvicapra grimmia | reverse complement strand
CTGCCCTGGGCTAGGTACTGGTATAACTGGTTTAGGCCCAGCCTGCAGCTCAGGGCTGGGAGGCCTGGCTACGGCAGAGCACCCAGACCTGAGCCCTGAGTCACTGGGCAGGTGAGGGGCAGCTCCGTGACTCAGGGCCCCCGGCCTGGCACCTTGCAGCCTGGGGAGCCCTCCACCACCCCCTCCCCCAGGGGGGCCGCGTGCCCCCAGGGTGGGCAGCACCAGCCTGCCTAGCCCACCGCAGCTGGGTCCTGGGGGGGTTGGGGGGCGAGTCCGGGAGATCGGCTCAGGCGTTTGAGAAACAGCGGCCACCTGTCAGCCGTGGGTGGCAAGCCCAGGCCCGAGGCTAGAAGTAACTT
This sequence comes from Sylvicapra grimmia, assembly GCA_006408735.1. Classification (NCBI taxonomy): domain Eukaryota; kingdom Metazoa; phylum Chordata; class Mammalia; order Artiodactyla; family Bovidae; genus Sylvicapra; species Sylvicapra grimmia. The sequence continues at coordinate 38,375 of SJYH01007558.1, read as the reverse complement.
GGGGGTCTCTGCAGGACCCCCTGCTCCTCTGGGCACTGAGGGGCTGCCCCACAGTCACAGATATCACTGAGCCCGCAGGCCAGCACCCAAGGGCTCTGTTCCCCTAGAGGTGACCCACCCGGGCATGCTACTTATCCAAGCCGGGGCTGGGAGCGCCTCCAGCCACAGACCCTAGAGGTCAGGCCAAGCTGGGTCCCGTGTCCCTGGCCAGCCTTCCTGGGTGCTAAGCGACCCCAACCCCACGCCATGCCCAAAGGGCCCTGTGACTCGGCCAGTGTGACCCCCTCCTTATCTGGAGGCCTGGGAAGGCTGGTCTCCCCCAGGACCATACCTCAGCCCCTGGGCGAGGGGATGGAAAGCCCTCACCCTGCTGATGGAAGGCTCCCAGCCCAGTGAAATCTGGGGATAATGAACAGACACCGGGGCTGCCCCGAGCGGCTCTGAGGAGACTCAGGGCAGCCAGGCTGCATGCTCCGCCACCTCTTGCCCGGCTCACCGAGGCCGTGTCGCTTCCCCACCCGGGGTCATGCAGGCCCTGCAGACGGACCCTGGTGTGCCAGGCCCTCGGGGGTCCACAGACAGGGCGCGAATGGCTGAGATTAGTGGGGCTGGACCTCAGCTTAGACCTGTCGGATGGACAGGGCTCTGGGAAAGCCCACGCAAAGGCGGAAGGAGCTGGGGGCTTGCCTGGGGACCTGCGTGGGCAGAGGCTTGGCGGGCCCAGAGGCTGGACCATGGAGGGTTAGGCCGGACATGGCTTGAGGGCTGTTTCCTGGCACTTGAAGCCAAAGCGGGGCTGAGCCAGGGGTGGCCCCTTAAGGCATCCATTGTCAGATGCATTTCCAGCCACAGTGCGGTGGGCCAGGGCTCAGCTAGGACAGGGGGCTTCTCCCCCCAAGTTCAGACCAGGTGGCTGGTGACTCCAGGAGGCCCTTCAGAGCCAGGCTCCACCTGAAGCTGGGCCCAGCTGACCTCAGGCCCCTCCAGGAGGGACAGGATCAGGGTGTGCAGGTCTGGAGACCCCGAGGGGGCCCTTGGCGGGAGCAGTACCCCCTGGGAGCCCTGGAGCTGATGGGGAGGGCCACTCACGGCTCATGAGGAGTGGTCACCTCAGAGCGGGGCGGGAGCTGGACGGTGTCGGGCAGAGGGGATGAGTGAGCAGGGATCACACGAGGTGAGCAGGTGGACGGGCCTCCCGCCCGTCTGATAAGGTCAGATCAGCAGATTCCGGGCCCTGAGATAAGGATGAAAGGCAGTGTTTCTGCGGCCGCTGATGTTTGACCGGCGCCCGTGGCAGCCGCGACCAGCCGTGGCCAGTTCCAGAGGCATCCCCTGGCGGGAAGCAGGCGCCCTGAGAGGGTGGCCCCCGGGCACCCAGCCCTCACTGGCATCTGAGGAAAGGTGGCCGCCCAGCAAGCTAGCCACCGAGAAGGGGCAGAGCTTGGCGCCCTGAGTCCGACCCAGGGCCTTCGAGGGTCTCTAGGGTCTGTCCGTTCAGTCTCCCGTCAACCCATCCGACCGAAAGCAAGAGGGAGTGAGTGGACAAAGGCACGAACCTGCCTGCCTCGTGGCCCACACCCAGTTTGTATTAAATAAAAACGGTCTAGTGAGCCAGGGGCCAGACGGCCCAGAGCCCCACCTGCCTGAGCTGCACCCCAGAGGGGCCCGGGCCGGAGGCAGACTCGGGGGGTGCGCTGGCAACAGAGCAGCGGCGAGTGGGGGCAGGAGGTGGGAGGGCGTCCCCACCGAGAAGCCCCCAGCGTGGGCAGCTTCCTCCCGTCCTCCACTCTCCTTTCTGCCATCTTGTCCAGGGGAGTCGGAGAGCGCTGTGCGTGCAGAAGGACACCCCAGCCTCCCCGGGCAGTGGGGGCCCCCACGCCCTCCCGGGGCCTGCCAGCGGCCCTGTGCCCCTTCAGCTCACTGGCCGCCCCACACGGGGCAGGAGAGAACCCCCAGAGAAGGGGCCTGGCGCCCAGCTGCCCACCCCTCGCTGGTCACTAGCCTCCCAAAATAACCATCTGAGTGGCCGCCTCTGCTCTCACGCATTTCCGGGGCCTCTGGCAAAGAAAGCTGGTTTTGTCCTTGCCCGGGCAGGCCTAGAGCAGTGACGTGTGGGCCTCAGAGGCCAGTCTTGAAGAAAAGGCCCTTCTCTCTGGCTACCAGGGCTGGGGTGATCCTGCCATCTGGGGGAAGGGGCTGTGGGGTCCAAACCCACCCACATTGGACATCCAGGGTCCTCTCCCAGGGCCGTCCAGGGTCCTCTGACCTTTCCCACCTGGCAGCCGATGGACACGCCCGTTTGTCCAGAACCCGGGCAGCCAGAAAGTCCAAATGTTCCACATCCCGGGCGGTGGGCATCGGCTGGGGGACCAGAGACGGCCCGTGGGGAGGGGCGGGGTTCAGGGCCCGCTGCAGCCCTGACCAGCGGTATGAGCCCTGGCAGGTCCCAGCCCAGGAGTGAGGGCAGCTGGAGCCGAGCCTCTCTGGTATGGAGTCCCCACGGGCTTCCTTGATCCCACATGGAGGAGACCCCTGCCCTCTCCGGGGCTCCCCGGGCAGCTGTGAACGTGCACGTGTGGGTACCTGTGCCGGAGCTGGGGCGGGAGAGTCCGCTCTCTGAAGTCCGAGGAGAGTCGGGGCAGCTCGTGGCTGCCCTGTCTGAGGGCACAGGGAGCCTCTCCCGGGACACTGATGGGGTCTGGGCCAGGACAGCTGTCGTCCGTTTGGTCCACAGTCTGGCCCACGGGGGTCTCAGAGGAGGGTCCCACCCAGGCCCCCCCACCCTGGGGGGCGGATAGTGGCCCTGGAGTAGAGCAAGCCCTTCTCAGAGGATAGGGTACCCAGAGAGGGTACACAGAGAGGGCCCTTGCAGGATGTGTAGGAGTTTTCTCTGCTGTGGAGGGGCAGGGTGTTCTGCCGTGCCCAGGCCTGAAGGTCCACGCAGCCTGGCTCAGTAAGAAGCTCCCGCTTCTCTCCTCTAGCCTTCAGGAGGAGACAGGGACAGTCAGAAGGGCCAGGCCCCCGTGCCCTTGCTCCCGGCTGACACGCACGGCCTGCCTGGCGCTGGAGGCTGAGGCCTGCCCTTGTGGTCCCGGGGGGTCACAGGCTGAGTGTCCCTGCATTGACCCATGGAGGGGAGGCACGCCCTCAGAAGTGAAAGCCGAGGGGCGAGTCTGAGTCACAGCCTTGGTGGGAGCGCAGGCAGGTGGGCAGGTGCCCTAAGGGCTGTGTCCTGAGTCTTTAGGGGCCAAAGGCCCCCCATCCTGCGGGCCCAGCCTGCCCAATGCCCTCCTGGAAGTGGGGCCTCCTGAGACCCTCTAAGTGCCGGCCTGCCCCCCCCCAGGAGGGCAGGGAGGGCTGACGGCCCCCCAGACACGATGGGCCTGCGGGGGTCCCACGGCCTTCCATGTGGGCGTGTGGGGCTGAGACTCAAAGCCAGGCCCTGGCCCACCAGGCACGTCGGGGCCAGTATCTCCGACTGCTCCTGGTGCCCCGGCCCCAGTGCCACCTGGCACCCCGCTCACTGTGAGCCAGTACCGCGCCTTTCCTGAGTCACCCAGGGGAGCGCTCACCTTCTCAGCCTCCACACTGGGCAGCCCCTCCAGTCCTGCTGAGGCGGAGGCCGGAGGGCTCTGGGGACCGGGTCTTTCCCCCGGGAGCCCCTGTCCCCGCCCCTCTGGGGCTCAGCATCCTGCCCCCACGGCCACCCACCCTCAGAGATCCCCAGGGACGGGAGGGTCTGTTCCTCCACCCATCCCCTAATGAATGCGCCCTGAGGGTCCCGTGTCCTGCCCTCCAGACCGAAGCCTGGGGAGGTGTGAGGGGTGGGGCGCGAGCTGAGAACAAGCAGGCCGAGCCCCAGTGCGGCTGAAGGGGCAGGGGCCCACGTGCCTGGGGCCTGAGCCCCGTGACCACCAGTGCCGCCCCCAGGATCCAGTGTCCGGTCGTTGTGGCCCTTGTGGTCACCCTCCTGGGAGCCCTCCTCAGCGTCACCTGCATCCCAGCCAGCACCAAGGGGGCCAGCGCCCACGCCCAGACCGCCCTGCCAGGTGAGCCCTGCCAGGTGAGCCCCAGGAGGTACACTGGTCCAGATGTGTCCCAGCGGAGCGTCCCTACCAGACGCACCTGGCCAGTTATAGCCCCCAGGAATGCCCCTTCGGGATGCAGCCAGCGTGAGGCGTGAGCCCTCCGCCCCCAGCAGCCAGCACCCTGGACCTGGGGCCCGCACTCCCTCAGCCCAGCCCTCCCTTTGGGACACTGCCAAGACCACAGCAAGCCAGAGCAGCTGGGCGGCAGGGGCTGTGCCCCGAGCAATGGGCCCGCAGGGCCGGGGGCGTTCAGCCGCTGTCCGGTGGGCTGACGGCCCCTCTGCGTGCCCCAGGGAAACCCAAGGCCAGCGTGTTTGATCTGAAGGCCATCACCCGCCTGCTGCTGCAGCCAGGCGTCCTGCCGGTGTTTCTGGTCAAGGTCATCTGCGGCCTCCCCATAGGTGAGTCCAGGGCCAGCCAGGGTGGCCGGGAGTTCCGGGGTCCACGGCCGGGAGTGTCCATGGCCTAGAGTTCCAAGGTCTGCGGCCAGGAGTTCCGGGGTCCGTGGCCTAGGCTTCCAAGGTCCGCGGCCCAGAGTCCCGGGGGTCCATGGCCTAGAGTCCCAGGGGTCCACGGCCGGAGCACAGCCCTTCCTCTGCCCGGCCTCTCATACTCCAAGCACCCCTGGGCCCCAGGCCCACATCCGTCCCAGGGAGGGCGCGGCCCGCCGGTGGGTGCAGGCCTGGCCGCCCGGGACCAGGAGGAGGACAGACCGAGGGTCTTCCCCTCACCTCAGGCCCCAGTCACCCCTGCTTCACTAAAGCTCTCGCTGCCCTGCCCAGCAGCTTCCGAGGCCTCTCGGGACAGTCTGAGAGAAGACAGTGGGTCTGCAGGGGGACACACGCATTCCGCCCACCCCTGCATCCCTTCCCGGGGGCCTGAGGGCGCCCCTGAGCACAGTCAGGCCCAGGAGCAACCCCTCCGAGCCCGTGTCGGGGGTCCTCCAACCCAGGAAGCCTTGCAGAGAACAACTGTGAGGCTTCGCTCACAGGCGCTCAGGTGTTCCCACGTGGGCACTAAAGGGTTAACTCCTCCTCTGCAGAAATGCCCCCCCTTGCCATCAGGGGAGCCCCTCCCAGCTCACCTGCCCCCAGAACACTCAGGGGGGCATGGTGATGGGAACCCAGGTCATCGACCTCAGTTCTGGGGCCAAACCCTCCCACCATGTGTGCCTGGGCGCCCTGGTCTCCCATCCCCTCACCCCTCCAGAAGGCCTTCGGGTCTGCCCACCCTGGGCAAGGGCAACTCCGGGCACATTCTCAATAACTGCCCACGGCAGCCCCGTGGGGCAGACCCGCCAGGGAGGACCTCGGGGAAGGCTTGCATCGGTCCTCCCTGAGCCGGTCACCTTGGGCAGGTCCCTGGTGCCCCGGCAGGCCAGCTGTCAAGGGGGTAGACAGGCACAGCTGCACAGCCCTGACCATTGACCTCTGACCTCTGACCCCTGACCCCTGCCTGCCCAGGGCTCTTCATGGTCATGTTCTCCATCATCTCCATGGACTTCTTCCAGCTGGAGGCCGCCCAGGCCGGCTACCTCATGTCCTTCTTCGGGGTCCTCCAGATGGTGAGTGGGTGCCAGGTGCACCGGGCGGGTGGGCTCCCGGCACTCCCGGGGTCCCAGGGCCTCGCGGACCAGCCCCTCGGCTTCTGAGCAGCATGGGAGCCATCCTGCGTGCCCACCTTTTGGGCGCTCCATCCACCTTCGCTTCTGGCTTGTCCCCCGCTCCCTGCTCACGGCTCCCACACCTGCGTCTGCACCCGCGTGCCCTGTCTGCCCGAGCCTTGCAGATGGCGCTAGCAGTAAAGAACCCGCCTGTCAACGCAGGAGGCGTAAGAGATGCAGGTTCGACCTCTAGGTCGGGCAGATCCCCTGGAGGAGGGCATGGCANGCCCCCCCCCAGGAGGGCAGGGAGGGCTGACGGCCCCCCAGACACGATGGGCCTGCGGGGGTCCCACGGCCTTCCATGTGGGCGTGTGGGGCTGAGACTCAAAGCCAGGCCCTGGCCCACCAGGCACGTCGGGGCCAGTATCTCCGACTGCTCCTGGTGCCCCGGCCCCAGTGCCACCTGGCACCCCGCTCACTGTGAGCCAGTACCGCGCCTTTCCTGAGTCACCCAGGGGAGCGCTCACCTTCTCAGCCTCCACACTGGGCAGCCCCTCCAGTCCTGCTGAGGCGGAGGCCGGAGGGCTCTGGGGACCGGGTCTTTCCCCCGGGAGCCCCTGTCCCCGCCCCTCTGGGGCTCAGCATCCTGCCCCCACGGCCACCCACCCTCAGAGATCCCCAGGGACGGGAGGGTCTGTTCCTCCACCCATCCCCTAATGAATGCGCCCTGAGGGTCCCGTGTCCTGCCCTCCAGACCGAAGCCTGGGGAGGTGTGAGGGGTGGGGCGCGAGCTGAGAACAAGCAGGCCGAGCCCCAGTGCGGCTGAAGGGGCAGGGGCCCACGTGCCTGGGGCCTGAGCCCCGTGACCACCAGTGCCGCCCCCAGGATCCAGTGTCCGGTCGTTGTGGCCCTTGTGGTCACCCTCCTGGGAGCCCTCCTCAGCGTCACCTGCATCCCAGCCAGCACCAAGGGGGCCAGCGCCCACGCCCAGACCGCCCTGCCAGGTGAGCCCTGCCAGGTGAGCCCCAGGAGGTACACTGGTCCAGATGTGTCCCAGCGGAGCGTCCCTACCAGACGCACCTGGCCAGTTATAGCCCCCAGGAATGCCCCTTCGGGATGCAGCCAGCGTGAGGCGTGAGCCCTCCGCCCCCAGCAGCCAGCACCCTGGACCTGGGGCCCGCACTCCCTCAGCCCAGCCCTCCCTTTGGGACACTGCCAAGACCACAGCAAGCCAGAGCAGCTGGGCGGCAGGGGCTGTGCCCCGAGCAATGGGCCTGCAGGGCCGGGGGCGTTCAGCCGCTGTCCGGTGGGCTGACGGCCCCTCTGCGTGCCCCAGGGAAACCCAAGGCCAGCGTGTTTGATCTGAAGGCCATCACCCGCCTGCTGCTGCAGCCAGGCGTCCTGCCGGTGTTTCTGGTCAAGGTCATCTGCGGCCTCCCCATAGGTGAGTCCAGGGCCAGCCAGGGTGGCCGGGAGTTCCGGGGTCCACGGCCGGGAGTGTCCATGGCCTAGAGTTCCAAGGTCTGCGGCCAGGAGTTCCGGGGTCCGTGGCCTAGGCTTCCAAGGTCCGCGGCCCAGAGTCCCGGGGGTCCATGGCCTAGAGTCCCAGGGGTCCACGGCCGGAGCACAGCCCTTCCTCTGCCCGGCCTCTCATACTCCAAGCACCCCTGGGCCCCAGGCCCACATCCGTCCCAGGGAGGGCGCGGCCCGCCGGTGGGTGCAGGCCTGGCCGCCCGGGACCAGGAGGAGGACAGACCGAGGGTCTTCCCCTCACCTCAGGCCCCAGTCACCCCTGCTTCACTAAAGCTCTCGCTGCCCTGCCCAGCAGCTTCCGAGGCCTCTCGGGACAGTCTGAGAGAAGACAGTGGGTCTGCAGGGGGACACACGCATTCCGCCCACCCCTGCATCCCTTCCCGGGGGCCTGAGGGCGCCCCTGAGCACAGTCAGGCCCAGGAGCAACCCCTCCGAGCCCGTGTCGGGGGTCCTCCAACCCAGGAAGCCTTGCAGAGAACAACTGTGAGGCTTCGCTCACAGGCGCTCAGGTGTTCCCACGTGGGCACTAAAGGGTTAACTCCTCCTCTGCAGAAATGCCCCCCCTTGCCATCAGGGGAGCCCCTCCCAGCTCACCTGCCCCCAGAACACTCAGGGGGGCATGGTGATGGGAACCCAGGTCATCGACCTCAGTTCTGGGGCCAAACCCTCCCACCATGTGTGCCTGGGCGCCCTGGTCTCCCATCCCCTCACCCCTCCAGAAGGCCTTCGGGTCTGCCCACCCTGGGCAAGGGCAACTCCGGGCACATTCTCAATAACTGCCCACGGCAGCCCCGTGGGGCAGACCCGCCAGGGAGGACCTCGGGGAAGGCTTGCATCGGTCCTCCCTGAGCCGGTCACCTTGGGCAGGTCCCTGGTGCCCCGGCAGGCCAGCTGTCAAGGGGGTAGACAGGCACAGCTGCACAGCCCTGACCATTGACCTCTGACCTCTGACCCCTGACCCCTGCCTGCCCAGGGCTCTTCATGGTCATGTTCTCCATCATCTCCATGGACTTCTTCCAGCTGGAGGCCGCCCAGGCCGGCTACCTCATGTCCTTCTTCGGGGTCCTCCAGATGGTGAGTGGGTGCCAGGTGCACCGGGCGGGTGGGCTCCCGGCACTCCCGGGGTCCCAGGGCCTCGCGGACCAGCCCCTCGGCTTCTGAGCAGCATGGGAGCCATCCTGCGTGCCCACCTTTTGGGCGCTCCATCCACCTTCGCTTCTGGCTTGTCCCCCGCTCCCTGCTCACGGCTCCCACACCTGCGTCTGCACCCGCGTGCCCTGTCTGCCCGAGCCTTGCAGATGGCGCTAGCAGTAAAGAACCCGCCTGTCAACGCAGGAGGCGTAAGAGATGCAGGTTCGACCTCTAGGTCGGGCAGATCCCCTGGAGGAGGGCATGGCAACCCACTCCAGCATCCTTGCCTGGGAAATCTCATGGACAGAGGAGCCTGGCCGGCTACGGTCCATAGGGTTGCACAGAGTCGGACACGACTGAAGCGACTTGGCACGCACACACACGCACTCTCTGCCCATCCGTCTGCCCGGGGGGGCCCATCTGAGAGGGGAGAGCGGAGCTTCATCCACGCTGGGGACTGGCGAGCCCTCAGCCTCCCATCAGGAAGCACGTCAGAGGCGCACGGCCCTCCTCGCGTCCACAGGGGTACCGGTGGTGCCAGGCCAGCTGGGGGTGGGGAGTGGACCCCCATGGGGGGCGCGTGACCAGGAGAACGGCCGGGCTCTGCGTGCCCCATGCCTGCCCACGGGCGGTGCGACCGTGGTGGGGACAGGTGGCGACGTGCCTGCCGCCCCCCGGGACGTCTGCCTGACTCCGGCGCGCGGGAGGGGCTATTCTGGGATCTGGCGGACGGCGGAGGGAGCGCTGAACCTCTCCGGAAGCGGGTGGCGGTCCTAGCACCTCCAGGCCATCTGCCGCCCGAGCCTCTGGCCCTGGGGCTGGGCTGGACCCCGGACTGAAATAGCCGTTCCGGGGAGGGGCCGGCCCCCACCCCGCAGTGGGCCTAGCTGCGTGGACTGGGAAGTGCCAGGCTGGTGGGGGAGATAGATAAACAGAAAACAATAGCACGGATGCTCTGAACTTGGGGCCGCTGGAGCCTTGTTCTAAACGGCCCCTCCCGGGACGTCCCTGAGGGTCCAGGGGTTAGGACCCCAGGCTTCCACCCTAGGGGCGCAGGTTGGATCTTGGGAGCTGAGATCCCGCATGTGTTTGTTGCAGCCAAAAATAAATGAATAATAGGTTTTTAAATTTGAAAATATAAATATTTTAAACAAGCAAAATAAAGAGCCGCTCCCAGCCTGCTGGGGGCCTGAGCCGTCCTGCTGGGAGACTGAGGCCCGGCCCTGGCTGAAGTCGGCAGACCCCTTGAGACCCCCAGGGATGGACCTTGATAGCCTCGGGCCTGGTGCAGGGTGAGGGTGGGCCTGCCGGGATGGGCCAGGGGCTCTGGTGCCTGTGATGATGCGGTGGACAGGTGGGCGCGGGGGAGCCTGGGTGCGGCCTGGGGACCCTCCCACACGCCCACCAGGAAGAGGGGCCTGAGGAGGGGGAGCCTGCAGAGCGGCTGGGAGCCGGGCCTCAGGCTTCAGTCCTGCGGGTGAAGGCGGGGGCAGCTGAGGCCCTGAGCTGTGTCTGTAGAGAAGGCCTCTGTCACCTCCGTCCCATCCAGGGTAGGGCTGGTCACCGGGGGTCCGGGGAGGGGAACCCGCCGCTGCTGGCAAAGCTCTGCCTGCCCCACCCAAGGGGCTCGCCGCGCCCCCCAGCTCCCTGCGTGTGGGGATCCTTGGGGTTGGGATCTCAAGGAGGACCGCCCAGGTGGTCCTAAGCTGGAAGGGATGGCACTCACTCTGCTCCCCTGGGGGGCGCTTGCAGCCCTCTGTCCCTCGAAAACCCTCCTGGGAGGGCCCCCCACTGACTCTTTAGGGCACTGCGGGGATGGAGCTTGTGTTCTGCGGGGGGAACAGAGACAAGCCCCCACCACCTAGGCGTCTGGTGGGTCAGGGAGACAAAACCCAGGGCCCTTCTCAGGGCAGCGATTGCTGCTTCTGTGGGGCGGCCAGCCAGCTGGGGGCTTTCCCGCGGCCTAGGGAGGGAGAGAGCCTCACGCAGGGAGGGGCTGCAGGTGCAAAGGCCCTGGGGCAGCTCGGACGGCGGAGGGGAGAAGACTGTGCTCTGCAGGCCTGCATGGGGGATGGGCTGCAAAGCCAAGAAGGACTGGATTTACTCAGATGTCCTCGCCGTGGGCGGGGCCTTGTGGAGGCCGGGTGTAGTCTTACCAGCTGGCTGCCCCCGCCCCTAGGCTGTGACAGAGCAGGGGTGGGCAGGGGCAACTGGGTACCTGTGCCCGTGTGACCTTGGGGGAGGTGGTAGCCACTCGGGCCAGGGTGGCAGGGAGTGGGCTGGGTGAGCGGACAGGGTCTCCAGGTGGGAGGGTTCGGAGAAAGTGAAATTTCTGACTAACTCTAGTTACTAGTTTACTAACTCTGGTTTCATGTAATAACTTGGAAGGCATGAAAGCTTAGGCTTTTTTTTTAATGGGAAAACGGAGAGCTGACTCCCAGCACATCAGGGTCCTGGTCTCGGGGTCTGTATGAGGAGGGGAGACAGATTTCAATCTCTCTTCTGGTTTGTTGATTTCCTCTGGGGTGTCAAGTACTAAAAGAAACTTGTCAAGTAGATCTTCCCTTTAAACAAACAAAACGAAGATAAGCAAGTGTGAAAGTGGGATTTTTTTTTTTAAAGGACACCCTTGGATGTGGTTTGAGACAGTTTCATGATGCCAGGCAGGCAGCAAGGAGAGGGCTTCCTCCTGGTCCACGGGGCTGGACCCGCCCCCACCCCGGGTCACACAGCCCAGAGGGACACTGACCCCCAGCTCCAGTGGGCGCTGCTCCAGCCTCACGGTTCCCGCGGGCACTTCCTGCCTGCCTGGTGGAAGAGGCAGGGACCAGCTAGGAGCCTCGCCCCGGCCTGGGAACGGCCTGTGGGCTGGGCTTGTCCTCTGAGTCACATCCCAGGTGTCAGGGGTGTCCCCGCTCTGGGTTTCTCATCCCACCCCCATGGGGAGGAGCTGAAAGCAGGAAGGGGAGCTGAACCTTAACCCAGCCCCTGGCTGGCTGACCCTGGGGCTGAGCTGGTGGGGGGCAGTGGGGGGCAGGACACGGAGGACAAAGATGGAGGTGGAAGGCTGAGCAACAGTCGGGGGTCTCTCGGGGAGCCTGTGGCCCCTTCCTCTCCTGCCCAGGCTGAGGACAAGCCCACCAGCCTGGGCTCCACCCCACCCCATTCTGGGACCCCGGGCCTCAGTTTACCCGGTCATCATGGGAGTAGCGGCCCGCTGGCCCAGACCCTGGCCCCAGTAGGTGGTGGCCGAGGCGCCTGCCTGCCAGGGCCAGGCCTCGAAAGGGCCAGCTGCTGGAGGACCCCACACGGCCACCAGGGCCCTGGGCTCACGTCCCAGCGCAGCCCCCTCCACCGCCCGCTCCCGTCTGCCCTGGCCTCCCCATTTGTGGCAGGTGCCAGCTCCCAGACCAGAGCGCCGAGAGGGAGCAGAGGAGTGTGGTGGTGGGCCGGGGCCCCAGGGCTGGACTCAGGGCCACACTGTGAGCTTTGCACCCCGTAGTCACGGCCTCCCCCATCCCTGTCAGGAGTTAACCGGCCCTTTCAGGGATTCCCTGGTGGCTCAGACGGGAAAGAATCTGCCTGCGACGCAGGAGGCCCAGGTTCGATCCCTGGATCCGGAAGATCCTCTAGAGAAGGAAATGGCAACCCACTCCAGTATTCTTGCCTGGAAAATCCCATGGACAGAGGAGCCTGGGGCAGGCTACAATCCATGGGGTCGCAGAGTCGGACATGACTGAGCGTCTAACACTTTCACTTTCGTCACACCTGAAACAGCAGAGATGCAGTTATTTCTGGATGTGGAACATGTGTGTGTGTGGGTGGGTGCATGTGTGTGCACGTGTGTGAGACCCCCAGCTGCAGGCCTCGTCTCCCCAGAACCTTGGGGCCGTCATGGAGTCGCAGGCTCGCCCCTCTGCCCTGTGCCTGGTTGCTGCTGGGGCTGGTGGCAGGGGCCCAGGGGTCGTGGGCAGCGGGGGAGGCCCCCAAGCCAGCCACAGCCCAGACGCCCTCCCAGGCCCGGCCGTGCCCACCTCCGCCCTCTCGCCCTCACCCAGGTGGTCCAGGGCCTGGTCATCGGGCGGCTGAGCAGCCGCTTCTCCGAGGGAGCCCTGCTCCGGGCCAGCGTGCTGGTCTTCAGCGTGGTGGGACTGGCTATGGTGAGAGACCCCCCGCCGTCCCACTACCCCTGAAGAGAGCAGGGTCCCAGGCCCTCTCCGCTGACCCTCCTCAGGTGCCCAGTCTGCACTTGAGCCCCGGGGCTCTCTTGCCCCCAACTCCCACCCAGGACCACCTCAGCGGGACCTCAGGGGTGGGCGACCCCCCCAGTCACCGCAGCCTCCACCTGCCTCCCGCCAGGCACTGATGACCAACGTCTTCCACTTCTGCCTCCTGATGCCCGGCCTGGTCTTCAGCCTGTGTGCCCTCAACGTGGTCACCGACAGCATGCTGACCAAGGCCGTCTCGACCTCAGACACGGGTGAGTGAGGTCCCCGGGCCGGGTGAAGGGCAGGCCCTGGGGGGCTCCCCGGCCCTGCTCTCTGGGGAGCTTGATGAGCAGTTTGGGACAGAGCAGCTGCCCTGAGTGGGGACCAAGTGGGCACTGGGTAGGATGGGTGGCCAGGGATCTGAGTGGGCAGGGTCAGGGTGGCGGCCCGCAAGAGGGTCCAGGTGAGAATCCTGCCAGCCACCCAGCCCAGCCAACCCTGCACCAGGACCTGCTGGTCAGCCCCAGGCCAGCCTGGGGGAAGGGAGGAGGGCTTCCTGGAGGTGGCATCTGCCTTGGCTGAAGTATGCACGGGGTTTCACTAGAAGGGGAGGGAAGATGGCATCCCAGGCCGGCCCCAGCTGAGCCAGGGTGTGGGGTGAGGCTCAGAAAGGCTGCTGCGGAGGCTGGTTAGGAAGAGGGCCAGGCGCAGAGAATGGCAGGAGGCCAAAGGGGGTGGGGCCAGCGCTCGGACGCCTCCTGATCCCTGCCGGCACAGGCTCAGGTGCCTCCCAAGGGACCAGTGACCGAAGGCTCACAGCAGCCTTAGTCTAAAGCCCCTGGGCCCCCCAGTGGGGCTCAGACACCCCCAGACACAGACCCCTGCGTCCCACTCTGCAGCCCGCCTTCCTTCTGGAGGCCGGGGAGTTTCCAGTCAGGACTGGGGGGGTGGTCCCTGGACCTGATGCTCCCCAGGCTCCCGCCCCACACTGCTCTATGCATAGTGCTGGTCAAGGCCAGGGGCTCCTGTGGGCTGGCTGCGGTCAAAGGCCTCTGCAGCAGCAGGGCCAGAGAGCTCAGGGCCCCAGCGGACCCTCTGTCCATCCATCTGCGTGTCCAGGAGGGGCAGACAGAGTCAGAGGCCCCGCTGACAGTGGGGAGGCTGCCGGACAAGGCATCTCCTCAGGGCTGCCTTGGAAACCCCCAGGGTCCCCTAGATCTGTGACTTTGTGGTCTTGGGAGGCTAGACTGGTCCTGGAGGGCTTCCTGGAGGCAGTGAGCCGATTCTGCCCAGAGGCCAGGAGGAAGAAGGAGGGGAAGACCNTAGTCACCGCAGCCTCCACCTGCCTCCCGCCAGGCACTGATGACCAACGTCTTCCACTTCTGCCTCCTGATGCCCGGCCTGGTCTTCAGCCTGTGTGCCCTCAACGTGGTCACCGACAGCATGCTGACCAAGGCCGTCTCGACCTCAGACACGGGTGAGTGAGGTCCCCGGGCCGGGTGAAGGGCAGGCCCTGGGGGGCTCCCCGGCCCTGCTCTCTGGGGAGCTTGATGAGCAGTTTGGGACAGAGCAGCTGCCCTGAGTGGGGACCAAGTGGGCACTGGGTAGGATGGGTGGCCAGGGATCTGAGTGGGCAGGGTCAGGGTGGCGGCCCGCAAGAGGGTCCAGGTGAGAATCCTGCCCGCCACCCAGCCCAGCCAACCCTGCACCAGGACCTGCTGGTCAGCCCCAGGCCAGCCTGGGGGAAGGGAGGAGGGCTTCCTGGAGGTGGCATCTGCCTTGGCTGAAGTATGCACGGGGTTTCACTAGAAGGGGAGGGAAGATGGCATCCCAGGCCGGCCCCAGCTGAGCCAGGGTGTGGGGTGAGGCTCAGAAAGGCTGCTGCGGAGGCTGGTTAGGAAGAGGGCCAGGCGCAGAGAATGGCAGGAGGCCAAAGGGGGTGGGGCCAGCGCTCGGACGCCTCCTGATCCCTGCCGGCACAGGCTCAGGTGCCTCCCAAGGGACCAGTGACCGAAGGCTCACAGCAGCCTTAGTCTAAAGCCCCTGGGCCCCCCAGTGGGGCTCAGACACCCCCAGACACAGACCCCTGCGTCCCACTCTGCAGCCCGCCTTCCTTCTGGAGGCCGGGGAGTTTCCAGTCAGGACTGGGGGGGTGGTCCCTGGACCTGATGCTCCCCAGGCTCCCGCCCCACACTGCTCTATGCATAGTGCTGGTCAAGGCCAGGGGCTCCTGTGGGCTGGCTGCGGTCAAAGGCCTCTGCAGCAGCAGGGCCAGAGAGCTCAGGGCCCCAGCGGACCCTCTGTCCATCCATCTGCGTGTCCAGGAGGGGCAGACAGAGTCAGAGGCCCCGCTGACAGTGGGGAGGCTGCCGGACAAGGCATCTCCTCAGGGCTGCCTTGGAAACCCCCAGGGTCCCCTAGATCTGTGACTTTGTGGTCTTGGAGGCTAGACTGGTCCTGGAGGGCTTCCTGGAGGCAGTGAGCCGATTCTGCCCAGAGGCCAGGAGGAAGAAGGAGGGGAAGACCTGGAGAGATGCGGGCAGGGCCTGCAGAGAAGCAAGAGGAGCGGGCCCAGGTGCCAGGGGCACCACCCCTCAACTCGGAAGGAGCCAGAGCTGGTTCCCAGCGCCAGCCTGGGAACTGGAGACGGCAGAGGGGGCGGTAATTGCTCCCTGGTGTCTGCAGGGCCTGTGGGCGGTGGGAGGGGCTGCTCTGAAATTCCCCCAACGCGGGCCCTGAGCCTGGGCGGGGCCTCGCCAGGCCACGCCCACCTGGTCCACGGGTGGGCGGGGCTTTCCAGGGCCGGAGAGGAGCCTCTGAGGACCCCGCAGCCTGGACCTGTGGGCACACGTTGCTTGGTGGCCCGCATAGGGCTCAGCTGACAAGGGGATGGTAGAGATAGGGGTGTCGGGTAGAAGGGGTGCAGGCAGCTAGGTGAGCCTGGGGAGCAGCTGCAAAGAAGGAGGCGTCCTTTGAGCACCTGAACCTCCTCCCCAGCCCTGTGGAGGTGTTCCCTCCAGTCCACTCGAGGGCAGTAAAGGTCACGGGGGTGCCCTGGAGTGTATCGTGGCCCAGCACCCCCATCGGGGCCTCCCCAGTCTGGGCCGAGCTGGGCTGGGGTGCTGTGCGCCTGGCAGGCTGGGAGGGGTGGCGCCTGGCCCAGGACCTGGGGCCCTGCTCCCAGCCTCCGCCTGTGCTTGGGCACTTTCTGGCGCAGGGCAGAGGCACCACATCCGGAGGCCGCAGTGCTCCCCACGCGTGGCCTGCAGGGAGCAGACCGGCAGGCAGGCCAGGTGGAGCGAGCTGGGGTGCGGAGCGGAGGACGGTGGGACAGGGAGGCCTGGGCCGTGTCCAGGACGTGGGCCGCTGGGGCAGTGATGCTCAGGGACTGGCCAGGCCGGACTTGACCCGCCCTCCCCCCGCCACAGGAACCATGCTGGGCCTCTGCGCCTCTGTGCAGCCTCTGACGCGGACCCTGGGGCCCACCCTGGGCGGCCTCCTGTACCGTAGCTTCGGCGTCCCTGTCTTCGGCCACGTGCAGTTCGCCGTCAACTTCATCGTCCTCCTGGTCCTCTGGAGGCAGCCTGTGCCCCGGAAGATGGACTGAGCCCAGTGATATTGGCCCCCAGGCAGACTGGCAATAAACTCCCTTGGGACCTCTCGCAGCCTGGTTTCTGCAGGCTCCTGCCTGCTGGACAGGGGGTCTAGGGAGGGGGTGGGGTGCCGGTTTGGAGGCTGGAGGGCTTCTTGGAGGAGAGGGCCTGCAGCTGGGCCCCAGGGGTCCAGGGAAAGAAGAATCACCCAAGAGCATCCCAGCGTGAGGTGGGTCCCGGCCCTGAAGTCCACCACCCAAGCCAGCAAGAAATCCTTTCTGCTGCCATCCAGACGACTCTGCCCGCGTCCCTAGAGATGGAGCTCTCTGCTCACCCACAGCCCCAATGCCGACCCCTTGCCAAGCACACTCTGCCTCCACACCCTCCATAGCCCTTGAAGTTGCTTCCACTGGTGAACGGAGAGGACAGGGTCGTTTTAAAAGGTCAGGCATTTGAGGCTTGGGGAGAGTTCGAAGAAGACAACCCTCGTTTCATGTTGGGGAGCCCAACAGGTCGAGAGCCAGGCCTCCAGGCTTGAGAACTGGGGAGCCGTTCCTCTGCCGCCCCCCACCTCCAGCCCAAGTCCCATGGCAAAAGGGCAGCAGACACAGGGAGGCCTGCGCGCCGAGAACCAGCGTGGAGAGGACAACCTTGTCGGGTGTCTGCAGACGCCCTTGAGACCAGGAAGGCCACCCTTCCCCCACAGGCTACTTTTAACAAAAGCTATTAAACTTGGAATATTCCATGGCCCCTCCTGCAGGAGACTCTGAGAGCCGAGATCCACACGCATGCACGCTCTCACTCTCTCTCTCTCTCTCTCTCTCACACACACACACACACACATACACTCTCCCAACCCCAGGGCTCAGGTCAGACCCCGCCCCCTGTGAGCCCCACCAGGAACTGGTGAGGCACCGGGGCCTCACTCCCTGACTTCCACCAGAGGCTCTGGTGGGAGAGATCTCCAGGGTGGCGCAGGACGGAGGTGCCCCAGGGTCAGTGGGGGCCCTGGACTGGCCTCTCCTTTCGGAGGAGCCCCTCCCATTTGCCCTGGGGTCTCACAGTGTTGTTGTGGAGGAGAACATTCATCGCAGGAACGGTTTCTTCTCTGGACCCAGCACCCAGCCTCCCAGCAGGACTGCCCCCCCTAGGCCTGACCCCAGCGACCCAGTGAGTCAGGAAGCCTGTGATGGTGGTCCCCAGCCCAGTCCAGGGTAAGACGGACAGTAAGGCCCAGCTGGGGCCCTTCGCTGCCCCCACCTCGGCGTCTCCCACCCCCACACCTGGCTCCCTCCAGCCGCAAAGGGGATGTGAAGGGGCCCAGCCAGGCCAGGACTGGCGTCCCATCTTGTTCTTCCACCCTTGGCTTCTTCATCACCAACAGAACTTCTAGGTGGAGGGACACATCTCCCCTCCCCATCCCAAGGCTTGGGGGGCAACCCTGGACACCCCACTTCCAGAGTTGGAAGGGCGGAAGCTGCCCACAGGTCAGAAATCTCAGGCCTCCCTCCTGAAGACACATCCCGGGCCCCTCGGAGGCCTCAGCCTCCTGCCCAGGGCGTAGACTGCTCTCCCGTTTGCCCAGAAGCACCGGCCGCCTCGCTGGCCCAACGTGTCAGGTACGGGCCAGCAGGGCCTGACAGCTGGTCCAGCCCGGGGTGGGGTTAAGAGGAGAGCCGCAGGTGGGCAGTCAGAGGCCTGAGGTCCTCCTTTCAGGGAAGGGCAGGTGAGCAAGAGGGGGCGGGAGGGGGCAGCTGAGGTCAGGCACACAAGAACTGCTTGGATGGGGAGGTACGCGGGCCACACAGGACTAGTTGGTCAGCAAGCAGGGTCCCAGCTTCCCCATTCACACCTGGAGTGAGCCAGGGCCCCCAGGGAGCACTCCCCCACCTTGGGAGAGTGTGACCAGGGTCTGGGAGATGACCGTGAGCACTCAAAGCGTGTTTCCTTGCCCTTCCGACACCTGGGGTGGCCGCTCCCCCCAGCAACACCCACTGAAGGGACCACCGACTCCCCTCCCACAAAAAGCTCACTGCATCACACACTTGTTGATAGAAAAGAGAATGAGTCGAGTGATTTATTGGAATGGTGGTGGAATACAAACATTAAGACGGATGGTTTGGATACAGGTACCATCGAAATAAATACATAGATAGCTAATAATCCAGCTTCCCCGCACAGCGGGCTCTGTGAGGCTCAGTGAATCAGCACGGAAAGGTCAGTGTGTGAGAAGTAGAGTGGCACCGGGCTATACCCTCGCCCTGGTCAGCACTTAGGTGCTGTCGGGGCTCCTGTCTCCCCGAGCATCTTCTGGGTTCCCGATGGTGCGGCCGGCACGGTCCTGTGGAGAGAGAAGGATTCAGGGAGCTGTGCCCGAGCCCGGGGGCTGAGCCAGCCAGGGTCCAGCCTGTTGGTATCCCGAGGCCCCTACGACGATGGTGAAAGCGATATCTCCTGCCGCGCGCCCCAGGCGCGCCGCGATGGCGCGGCACCCGGTCCCCTCTTGACACCTAGACGGGGCAGGACCTCCACCCGACGTCCGAGATCGAAATCGTCCTCCCCCCCCACCGCGTGCCGCGGGCGAGCGGGCGGCCGGCACTCACCGCGGCGGGACTCAGGACTGGCCGCCCGCCCCGGCCCCGGCCTCGGGCTCCTGCTCCGCGGCGGCCGCGGCGCGCTCGCGGCGGCTGCGGAAGTCCTGCAGGGCGCGGCGGTTCTGAAAGTCGATGAGCGCCAGCGTGATGGACGCGTTCCAGTAGCTCTCGCCCGCGCAGCGGAAGTCGATCTCCTTGTGGTCGGTGGTGACGATGGTGAAGTAGACGTACTTGCCGGTGCGCTCCACGCAGTCCACCTTGAGGATGGAGTGGAAACGCAGCTCCTTGGGGCGCGCGCCGGGGCCGGTGGGGAACAGCCTCAGGCGGTCGGTGGTGAGCACGCCGCGCTTCTTCTTCCACACCTGGAACAGGCTGTCGCTTCGCTTTTCCAGCTCGCCCTCTCTCAGCACCTCTCCCGGGCTCCTCATGTTCGCCAGCTTGACAGTTGGAGGGAGACGACGCTCGAGCAATGAATGGCAGGGTGAGCGATGCGCTCCGGCGGCGTGGGAGCCGC
>SJYH01007557.1:90140-102897 GCA_006408735.1 Sylvicapra grimmia | reverse complement strand
CTGCAGGCTCCCGGATGCGCCCTGGAGGATCATGCCAGCCGGGCGCCGAGGCCAACCCTGCAGGCTCAGGGATGCACCTGGAGGACCGTGCCAGCCGGGCGCCCAGGCCAACCCTGCAGGCTCCCGGACGCGTCCTGGAGGACCGTGCCAACCGGGCACCGAGGCTAACCCTGCAGGCTCCCGATGCGGCCTGGAAAACTGTGCCAGCTGGGCGCCGAGGCTAACCCTGCAGGCTCAGGGACGCGCCCTGGAGAACTGTGTCAACCGGGCACCAAGGCTAACCCTGCAGGCTCCCGGACGCGCCTGGAGGACCGTGCCAGCCGGGCGCCGAGGCCAACCCTGCAGGCTCCTGGACGCGCCTGGAGGACCGTGCCAGCCGGGCACCAAGGCCAACCCTGCAGGCTCCCAGACGCGCCTGGAGGACCATGCCAGCTGGGCACCAAGGCCAACCCTGCAGGCTCCCGGATGCACCTGGAACAGAACTTGTTCGTGTGTAGGGGGTGTGCATGAACTCACCACCACTGACTTAACCAGCGCCCTCACACCCGGCTCTCCATTCTTACGGCGTTGCAGGGTGCCCCTGCACTGTAAGTTAGGGATGTAACCCCGTCATCCAGTATGTCGTGTGTTCGCTGAGTGGGTCCCGTGAGCTGGACACAGACAGATGGTCTCTGTCTGATGAAGCGTGGGTTCCAGTGTCAGAAACAGACACACGGAATCCAGTAAACCGACTCATCGTGTGTCCACGAGAGGAGCCGCGCAGAGCGGAGCGGCGCGGGGCTCTGTCTTCCAGCTGCCAGGCGCCACTGAGGCGGCGGCGCAGAGGCTGCCGAGCTGGCCTTCAGGAAACCACGCAAGCCCTGTTGCCTCGGACGCAGCACGAAGGGCGTGCGGGGCTGGTCTGCCAGGGCTCCTAACTGCCCTCTATGCAGATCCGGCAAGTCTGCACCCTGGCCGGGCACGCCTCCCGGCGTGGGTGGTTCCAGGGCTAGAGTCAATCTCACTTTTAATGACACTGTGGAGTCACAGTGTGATTGAACATTGTTGTTCACTCAGCCACACTTGTGAGCAGCCCATGCGGCCGCCATCGGCGGCTTCCTCGCTTTAGGTGTGCTTGTGGTCACTCGCCGCTGCCCTCCCTGCCCGGCTCTGCGGCCGCCCAGCTGCGGAGCGGCTCCCCCCTCCGGGAGCGGCTTGCCGGGTCTTCGCCGGCCTGGGGACTGCTCACAGACGCCCCCCTGGTGCGTCCACTCCCCCCGGCGCGGCCACGCGGCCCTGTCTCCCTAAACACGCTCGTCGGGCTGAGTCCGGGGTTGCATTATTCAGACTCGGCTTGACTCTTTCCTGTGTGCGGCGAGATCAGAGCAAGGCCCAGCCTGAGGATAACGTCCCCGCAACCAGAGCCGAGGTCGCCCACTTCTCACTCTGACGGAGGCTCCGTGATTGGTAGTTTTTTCTGGGGGCATTCTCATAAAAGGTGCAGATGTTGGATTTGGTAGAAAATCAAGACCCAACTTTATCACTCCTGTAAGAGACGCACCTGGAATATAAAGACACAAATAAGGGAGCATTAAAGAGGAGGAACCAGACAAGTCATGTTAATATTAATCCAAAGAAGCCTGGAGGGGCCACGTCAATGTCAGACAGAGTAGATTTCAGAGCAGAGATTATGACCAAGGGGAAGACGGCTCTTTCCCAGCGAGAAGGAACCAGATGATCCAGCGGACGGGACAGTCCTGACCGCTTCTGCTTATAATGAGTCCTGACCATTTCTACTCATAAAACGTTTCAAGACACGTGAGCAAAACCAGGGGGCGCTTAAAGGTGAAACAGACGACCCACACTTTCTGGTGGCAACACCAGAAGGACCTACAAACTGGAGCAGACTGCCCACCGACACAGCCAGCGGGCTGTGCAGACACCCGGGTGTCCTCGCGCTCGGGCTGTTCACTGAGTAGCCCTTATTCTCAGCCACAGGAGCAGCCTCAGCGAACGGGAGAGGCCAGCGGCTCTGTGACTCCCCAGGGGCTGCAGTGAGTTCTCCGTCCGCAGGGGGACGAAGCAAGACGCCCATGACAGAAAGAGATCTGGAAAACCCGCCCGAATATTTGGAGGCTGAACAACACACTCTGCACAGCCTGGGAGGCCAAGACGGAATCGACGAGGAAATCAGAAAGCTCTGCGAACTGAGTGCAAGTGGAGACGAAGATAAGAACTGTGGAATTCAGCGAGGCTGTGTTTAGAGGGAAGCACATCGCCAAACACCTCACCAGAAATGAAGACAGGTTTCAAGTGATCAACCTCAGCTTCTGACAGCTGAGACCGAGGGAGAGGCATGGAACGCAAAGTCGGCAGAGGTCGCTCAGTCGTGTCTGACTCTTTGCGACCCCATGGACTGTAGCCTACGACACTCCTCCGTCCATGAGATTTTCCAGGCAAAAACACTGGAGTGGGCGGCCATTTCTTTCTCCAGAGGACCTTCCCAGCCTGGGGCTCGAACCCGGGTCTCCCACATTGTAGGCAGATGCCTTACCGTCTGAGCCACCAGGGAAAGCGTAATCACCTCCACTGTAAGCAGAAGAGAGGGAACAGTAAAGATCAGGGTGGAAATTACTGAAATGAGGGGTGGGGGTGAAAACAGTTAGTTAAGAAGATCAATAAAATCAGACTTGTATCCAGAATATATAAAGAACAGGCACCATTTGATAATGAGGCGCTCAGCAGCCCAGGTAAGAAACGGGCAAGGCTCCCCTGCTGGCTCAGCTGGTGAGACCCTGCCCGCCAGCACGGGGCACACGGGGCTGACCCCTGGCTCACACAGACCCACGAGCAGCAGGGCAGCACAGTCCCTGCCCCACGACCCCCGAGCCTGTGCCCCGGAGCACGTGCTCAGCAAGAGTGCCCGCCGCAGCTGGAGCGCACCCCGAGCTCGTCACGGCTCCAGGAGAGCCCGCATAGCGGCAAAGACCCAGCACCGCCACAACTGCACGTAAATCAATTATTTAAAAAAGAGATGCGCCAAAGCCCAAGGCGGTGGACCATAGCCCTCAGCTCCAGGGGCGGGGGGGGCAGCCAGGACAGCAAGGGGACCGTCTCATCAAGAGCGTGGCCGGGC
Source organism: Sylvicapra grimmia (assembly GCA_006408735.1). Lineage (NCBI taxonomy): Eukaryota > Metazoa > Chordata > Mammalia > Artiodactyla > Bovidae > Sylvicapra > Sylvicapra grimmia. Next base: position 99,782 of record SJYH01007557.1, on the reverse strand, counting down.
TGGGGCAGGAAGGACTGAGAAGGCGCCCCACCCTCTGGGGTCCTGCTGCCCGAACTCGGCACCCAGCGTAATCAAGAGAAGGGCGTCAGACAAATCCTGACTGAGGGATACACAGACTTCCTGAAAAGCGCTCCTCAGAGCTGAGCAGGTCGTCAAGAAAAGGAAAGCTTGAGAGATGGTCACAGCCTCGTCCTGGTGAAGGGGCTTGCATGCCTCGGTGAAGCCATCAGCCCTGCCGTGCAGGGCCACCCGAGACAGACGGGCATGGTGAAGAGCTCCGACAGAACGTGGCCTGCTGGAGGAGGGTGGCAAAGCACCCCAGTATGCTTGCCGGGAGAACCCCCTGGGCAGTATGAAAAGGCAGAAAGGCGCGACATTGGAAGGCAACCCCCCCAGGTCAGAAAGTGTCCAATAAGCTACTGGGGAAGTGCGGAGGGAAATTACTAACGGCTCAAAAAGAATGGAGAGGCCAAAGCAGAAACGACACTCCTGTGGGTGTGTCTGCTGGTGAAAGTAAATTTCAGTGCTGTAAAGAGCAGTATTGCATCAGTTCAGTTCAGTTCAGTCGCTCGGTCGTGTCCGATTCTTTGTGACCCATGGACTGCAGTGCGCCAGGCCTCCCCATCCATCACCAACTCCCAGAGCTTGCTCAAAGTCATGTCCCTTGAGTCGGTGATGCCATCCAGCCATCTCAGTTTCTGTCGTCCCCTTCTCCTCCTGCCTTCAGTCTTTTCCAGCATCAGGGTCTTTTCTAATGAGTCAACTCTTTGGACCAGGTGGCCAAAATATTGGAGCTTTAGCTTCAGCATCAGTCCTTCCAGTGAATATTCAGGACTGATCTTTAGGATGGCCTGGTTGGATCTCCTTGCAGTCCAAGGGACTCTCAAGTCTCCTCCAACACCACAGTTCAAAAGCGTCAGTTCTTCGGCACTCAGCTTTCTTTATAGTGTAACTCTCATATCCACAGGGCTTCCCTGGCGGCTCAGAGGTTAAAGCGTCCGCCTCCAATGCGGGAGACCTGGGTTTGATCCCTGGGTCTGGAAGATCCCCTGGAGAAGGAAATGGCAACCCACTCCAGTATTCTTGCCTGGAGAATCCCATGGACAGAGGAGCCTGGTAGGCTACAGTCCACGGGGTCACAAAGAGTCAGACACGGCTGAGTGACTTCACCTCACCTCACCTCATATCCATACATGACCACAGGAAAAACCATAGCTTTGACTAGAAGGACCTTTGTCGGCAAAGTAATGTCTCTGCTTTTTAATATGCTATCTAGGTTTGTCATAGTTTTTTTTCCAAGGAGTAGTGTCTTTTAATTTCATGGCTGCAGTCACCATCTGCAGTGATTTTGGAGCCCAGAAAAATAAAGTCTCTCACTGTTTCCATTGTTTCCCCAACTATTTGCCATGAAGTGATGGGACCGGATGCCATGATCTTAGTTTTCTGAATGTTGAGTTTGAAGCCAGCTTTTTCACTCTCCTCTTTCACTTTCATCAAGAGGCTCTTTAGTTTCTCTTTGCTTTCTGCCATAAAGGTGGTGTCATCCACATATTTGAGGTTACTGATATTTCTCCTGGAAATCTTGATTCCAGCTTGTGCTTCATCCAGCCCAGCATTTCACATGATGTACTCTGCATATAAGTTAAATAAGCAGGGTGACAATATACAGCCTTGATGTACTTTCCCAATTTGGAACCGGTCTGTTGTTCCACGTCCAGTTCTAACTGTTGCTTCTTGACCTGCATACAGATTTCTCAGGAGGCAGGGCAGTTGGTCTAGTATTCCCAGCTCTTGAAGAATTTTCCACATTTTGTTTTGATCTACACAGTCAAAGGCTTTGGCATAATCAATAAAGCAGAAATGTTTTTCTGGAACTCTCTTGCTTTTTCTATGGTCCAGTGGATGTTGGCAATTTGATCTCTGGTTCCTCTGCCTTTTTTAAATCCAGCTTGAACATCTGGAAGTTCACGGTTCATGTCCTGCTGAAGCCTGGCTTGGAGAATTTTGAGCATTACTTTACTAGCGTGTGAGATGAGTGCAATTGTGCGGTAGTTTGAGTATTCTTTGGCATTGCCTTTCTTTGGAATTGGAATGAAAAATGACCTTTTCATTGCTGAGTTTTCCAAATTTGCCGGCATATTGAGTATAGCATCATTTTCACAGCATCATCAGGATTTGATGATAGGACTTGAAATAGCTCAACTGGAATTCCATCACCTCCACTAGCTTTGTTCGTAGTGGTGCTTTCTAAGGCCCACTTGACTTCACATTCCAGGATGTCTGGCTTCAGATGAGTGATCACACCATCGTGGTTATCTGGGTCGTGAAGATCTTTTTTGTATAGTTCTTCTGTGTATTCTTGCCACCTCTGCTTAATATCTTTTGCTTCTGTTCGGTCCATACCGTTTCTGTCCTTTATCGTGCCCTTCTTTGCATGAAATGTCCCCTTGGTATCTCTAATTTTCTTGAAGAGATCTCTAGTCTTTCCCATTCTATTGTTTTCCTCTTTTTCTTTGCATTGATCACCGAGGAAGGCTTTCTTATCTCTTCTTGCTATTCTATGGAACTCTGCATTCAGATGGGAATATCTTTCCTATTCTCCTTTGCTTTTAGCTTCTCTTTTCTCAGCTATTTTTAAGTCCTCCTTAGACAACCATTTTGCTTTTTTGCATTTGTTTTTCTTGGGGATGGTCTTGATCCCTGCCTCCTGTACAATGTCAGGAACCTCCATCCATAGTTCTTCAGGCACTCTGTCTATCAGATCTAATCTCTTGAATCTATTTGTCACTTCCACTGTATAATTGTAAGGGATTTGATTTAGGTCATACCTGAATGGTTTTTCTGCCTTTTCATACTGTCCATGGGGTTCTCAAGGCAGGAATGCTGAGTGGTTTGCCATTCCCTTCTCCAGTGGACCAGTGGACCACGTTTGTCAGAACTCTCCACCGTCACCCATCCATCTCGGGTGGCCCCACATGGCACGGCTCAGTTTCACTGAGTTAGACAAGGCTGTGTCCACGTGGTCAGTTGGTTGGTTTCCTGTGATTGTGGTTTTCGTTCTCTCTGCCCTCTGATGGATGAGGATAAGAGGCTTGTGGAAGCTTCCTGGTGGGAGAGACTGACTTGGGGGGAGTCTGGGTCTTGTTCTGGTGGGCGGGGCCGTGCTTAGTAAATCTTTAGTCAAATTTTCGGTTGATGTGTTGGTGAGGGGCTGTGTTCCCTCCCTGTTGTTTGACCTGAGGCCAAACTGTGGTGGAGGTGATGAGGAGAATGGCCTCTGCTGCTGCTGCTGAGTCGCTTCAGCCGTGTCCGACTCTGTGTGACCCCACAGATGGCAGCCCACTGGGCTCCGCTGTCCCTGGGATTCTCCAGGCACGAACGCTGGAGTGGGTTGCCATTTCCTTCTCCAATGCAGGAAAGTGAAAAGTGAAAGTGAGGTCGCTCAGTCGTGTCTGACTCAGCGACCCCATGGACTGCAGCCCGCCAGGCTCCTCTGTCCCTGGGAGTTTCCAGGCGAGAGTGCTGGAGGGGGTGCCATCGCCTTCTCCGAGGACAATGACGACCTCCTTCAAAGGTCCCAAGCCCAGACTGCCGCACTCGGTGACCCCGACCCTGCGGCAGGCCACCGCGACCCACGCCTCCGCCAGAGAGTCCCAGACACTCGGGCAAGTCTGGGTCAGGCTCTGTGGGGTCGCTGCTCCTTTCTCCTGGGTCCTGGTGCCCACAGGGTTTTGTTTGTGCCCGCCTGGGTAAGCTCTGCCTTCCTCGTCCTGTGTAAGTGCTGGCGGCTCTACGGTGGAGTTTATGGCGACCTCCTCCAAGAGGGCTTGTGCCATCCCCAGGCCTGCTGCACCCAGAGCCCCTGCCCCTGCGGCAGGCCACTGCTGACCAGGCTCAGACACTGCTCTGGCCCAGGCTCTGGGGGTCTCCGGGTCCTGGTGCCCACAAGGTTAGTTTGAGCCCTCCGAGCATCTCTGGTGGGCACGGAGTTTGATTCTTAACGTGATTTCACCCCTCCTGGGGTGAAATCTTGCTGGGGTTTCTCCTTTGCCCTTGGACGTGGGGTTTCTTTCTGGTGGGATCCAGCATTTTCCTGTCGACAGTTGTTCAGCAGTGAGTTGCAATTTTGGAGTTCTCACAGGAGGAGGTGAGCGCACATCCTTCTGCATCCTGTCTCCACATAAGAACTGGAATGTTAGGGCCGTGTGTGTGCATGTCCAGTCGCTCAGTCGTGTCCAGCTCTTTGGGACCCCATGGACTGTAGCCCGCCAGGCTCGCCTCCTCTGTCCATGGGATTCTCCGGGCAGGAATGCTGGAGTGGGTAGCCATTCCCTTCTCCAGGGGTCTTCCTGACCCAAGGATTGAACCTGCGTCTCCTGCTTTGCAGGTGGGTTCTTTACCATATGAGCCACCTGGAAAGCCAACGTAGGTCCATGAATCAAGATAACCTGGACGTGGCAGGCAGGAGATGACGAGTGAACACTGACATTTTAGAAGTCAGTGAACTGAAATGGATGGGAATCGGCAAATTTAACTCAGATGACCATTATATTAACACCTACGCCTGTGAGCAAGAATCCCTTAGGAGGAATGGAGTAGCCCTCATAGTCAACAAGAGTCTGAAATGCAGGACTTGGATGCAGCCTCAAAAATAACAGAATGATCTCAGTTTGTTTCCAAGGCAAACCATTCAACATCACAGTAATCCAAGGCTATGCCCCAACCATTGATGCTGAAGAAGCTGAAGTTGAATGGTTCTATGAAGACCTACACGTTTCCTGCAATGGACAGAGGAGCCTGGCAGGCCACAGTCCACGGGGTCCCAAAGAGCGGCATGACTGAGGTGGCTTAGCACGCGCGCGTGAAGGCCTACAACACCTTCTAAATCAGCACTGGAAAGAGGCCTCTTTTTCATCATGCGGGGTTGGAATGCAAAGGTAGAAAGTCAAGAGATGCCTGGAATAATAGGCAAGCTTGACCCGGGAGTATAAAATGAAGCAGGTCAAAGGCTCACAGAGCTTTGTCAAGAGAACATGCTGGTCGTAGCAAATACCATTTTCTAACAACCCAAGAGGTGACCCTGCACACGGACATTGCCAGGCGGTCAGTACCGAAATCAGAATGATGTGCTCTTCATAGCTGAAGATGGAGAAGTTTATATAGTCAACAAAAACAAGACCTGGAGCTGACTGTGTCTCAGATCATGAGACACAGAGGCCATTCATGTATGACCTAAATCAAACTCTGTATGATTATACAGTGAAGGTGAAAAATAGATCCAAGGGGTTAGATCTGATAGCCTGAAGAACTATGGGCAGAAGTGTGTAACACTGTAAAGGAGACAGTGGCCAAAACCATCCCAAAGAGAAAGAGCAAAAGCAGCAAAGTGGCTGTCTGAGGAGCCTCATAAATAGCTGAGAAAAGAAGAGAGATGAAAAGCAAAGGAGGAAAGGAAAGATATGCTCATCTGAATACAGAATTCCAGGGAATAGCAAGGAGAGGCAAGAAGGCCTTCTTGAATCAACAATGCAAAGAAATAAAGGAATAAAATAGAATGGGAAAGACTAGAGAGCTCTTCCAGAAAACTGAAGATATCAAGGAAACATTCCATGCAGGGATGGTCATAATAAAGGACAGAAACAGTAAGGACCTAAGGGAAGCAGAAGAGATTAAGAAGAGGTGGTAAGAAACATATAAGAAAGGTCTACATCACAGGATAACTGCCGGGGCCCAGCCCTGGTGGATCCAGGGTGATTCGAAGGTGGGGACGGAGTCGGCGTCCTTGGAAAAAACTTAATTAATTACAGATAAAGAGGGATTAGAAAATTAGCAGAGAAAAAGAGGCCGAATAAACGTAGGCCNAGAACACTGGAGTGGGTTGCCATTTCCTTCTCCAATGCATGAAAGTGAAAAGTGAAAATGAAGTCGCTCAGTCGTGTCCGACTGTTCGCGACCCCATGGACTGCAGCCTACCAGGCTCCTCCGTCCATGGGAGTTTCCAGGCGAGATTACTGGAGTGGGATGCCATTGCCTGTAAACAATCACATGTGGCCGGATGAACCTGATCAGGCAGGCCAGAGAACCTTCAGAGTTCGTAAGTTGGAACACTCTTGTCACGCCCAGGAATTTTTATTAACTGGAGCTGCAAGTTAACTCCTTCTCCGAGAGAAATGGTTATGGGGGAGAGCCCCCGTAAAGTACTCTGGTTTTGGGGGTAGGTGCTCGGGAACAGGGGCTTTCCTGAGGCTTGATCACACCTTTGCGTATGCCAAGCTTCCTTCCTCCTGACCTTTGCCATGGGCGGAGTTCCTCACGCTGGCCCCCGCAGATAACCATGATGGTGTGGTCACTTGCTGAGAGCCAGACATCCTTGAGTATGAAGTCAAGTGGGCCTTTGGAAGCATTACTACGAACAAAGCTAGTGGAGGTGATGGAATTCCAGCTGAGCTATTTCAAATCCTAAAAGATGATGCTGTGAAAGTGCTGCACTCAATGTGCCAGCAAATTTGGAAAACTCAGCAGTGGCCACAGGACTGGAAAAGGTCAGTTTTCATTCCAATCCCAAAGAAAGGCAATGCCAAAGAATGTTCAAACTACCACACAATTGTGCTTATTCCACATGCTCGCAAAGTAATTCTCAAAATCTTTCAAGTTAGGCTTCAACAGCATGTGAACTGAGAACTTCCAGACGTTCAAGCTGGGTTGAGAAAAAGCAGAAGAACCAGACATCAAATTGCCAACATTCACTGGATCATGGAGAAAGCAAAGGAGTTCCCGAAAAGCACCTGCTTCTGCTTCATTGACTGTGCTAAAGCCTTTGACTGTGTGGATCGCAACAAACTGTGGGAAATTCTTAAAGAGATGAAATATCAGCCCACCTCACCTGTCGCTTGAAAACCTGCATGCACATCAAGAAGCACAGTTAGAACTGGTTGGAACAATGGACTGGTTCCAAATTGGGAAAGGAGTACGTCAAGGCTGTATACTGTTACCCTGCTCATTTAACTTCTATGCAGAGTACATCATACGAATTGCCAGCCTAGAGGAATCACAAGCTGGAGTCAAGATTCCTGGAAGAAACATCAACGGCCTCAGATATGCAGATACACCACCCTTATGGTAGGAAGCGAAGAGGAACTAAAGAGCCTCGTGATGAGGGTTAAAGAGGAGAGAGAAAAAGCTGACTTAAATTTAAACATTCAAAAAACTGAGATCATGGCAGCCAGCCCCATCCAGCCCCATGGCAAATAGATGGGGAAACAATGGAAACTTGAGAGACTTTATTTTCTTGGGCTCCAAAATCACCGCAGATGAGGACCGCAGCCACGAAATGAAGACTTGGTCCTTTTGAAGCAAAGCTACGGCAAACAGCATCTTACGACGCAGAGACGTCGCTTTGCCCACTTGGCCCACAGAGGTCCGTCTAGTCAGGGCCGTGGTTTTCCTGTGGTCATGTATGGCTGTGAGAGTTGGACTATAAAGAAAGCTGAGCGCCGAAGAATTGAGGCTTTTGAACTGTGGTGTTGGAGGAGACGTGAGAGACCCGTGGACTGCAAGGAGATCCAGCCAGTCCATCCGAAAGGAGATCAGTCCTGAATACTCATTGGAAGGACTGATGCTGAAGCAGAAGCTCCGATAGTTTGGCCACCGGACGGGAAGAACTGACTCATTAGAAAAGACCCTGATGCTGGGAAAGATTGAAGGCGGGAGGAGAGGGGGTGACAGAGGACGAGGAGGTGGTTGGACGGCGTCACGGGTGCAACGGACATGAGTTTGCGCAGGGCAGCCTGGCGTGCTGTGGCGCACAGGGTCCCAGAGTCGGACAGGGCTGAGCAGCGCCGCAGCCTAGAGGTGCCCGAGGAGACACGGCGGCTGCTGCCTACGGCCCTGGACGGGGTCCTGGCCCAGAGAGCGGGCCTCGGGTGGGCGTCTCAGAAGCCAGTTCCTGCCGCTGGCCGGCGTGGCAGGCGGGCCGGTCTGGCGTCGCGCGCCAGGGAGCCGTGGGGTGCGGGGAGCCGTCGTCCCTGGCGCGGGGGCTCCAGGCGCTGCCTTCCTCGCTCTTCTGCAAGTCTAAGTTTGTTCCAAAATGGAAAGTTTATTTTTGAAGGTATGCAAGCGGCCTCAATAGGGATTCCACCAAATAAGGTCCACGCGCATGAGAAGATGCTCACGTCTGTGGTCAGGAGGGAAACGCAGTGGCCGCGTCACGGCCCCCGGGGGTGGTTGGAACCACAGGGACAGGTGGGAGCCGTGTTGGTGGGCACACAGAGAAGTGGGAGCCCCCAGACACACTGGCGGGCGTGTCGCGTCACACAACTGCTTTGGAGAACAGTCTGCAGTTCCGGGAAAGTAGACCTCCCCTGCCAGTACAGCTCGGCGTCCACTCCTGGTGTGCACTCGCGAGACACGGAGGGCAGGTGCCCGCAGAGACCAGGAAGACCAAACGGAGGCGCCCCCGTGCCTGCCACCTGCCGACGGGACTCGCCCTCGCTCATCCTCGCAGCCCCGAAGGGCGAGGCAGGGCGGGCGGCCAGCAAAGCGTCCCCGTGGCGGCCCGGCCCTCCCCGCGATCGCCGCCTGTCCTGCGGCTGCCTCTCTGTGCGCCCTGGGGACATGCGGAGACGGGCAGGCAGAGAGAGGAGGCAGCTGTCTGCTCATCTGCGGGTGGTGTGCTGAGAGGACTTATGCGCGGCCACCAGGAAGCCGAGGGGTGGACGTGTGTTGTATCCTGTGTGATGTGTTCATGGATGTGTTCATCCGATTTCGTGATTTAGAGCATGCTCACTGCACTCCCATTAAGCTGTTCTAAAACCGTCTGTGTCACCGAGGATGGATGCCATTGGGATGGTATTCATGTGGACCGAGGCACCTGAGCTCCTGACCGGACTCCAGGCAGGCCTGGGGAGCGGGCGGTGATGGGCACAGCGGGGGCTTCAGTCCCATGTCCTCGTGGCTGCAGGGAAGAGGCCCTTCAGCCCAGGAGGGTTGGTGCCAGGACCCCAAGTCTGGGGTGGGGGCGCCTGGGGACAGCCCAAGATCCCTGCTGCCCTGTTAGCACGGGGGTCCGACAGCATCCGCATATACCTACACTGATTGGACCACCTTTTATTTCCCAAGATGAACCCTTCCTGCAGAATTCTGTGAGAAGTGCCAAACTTGCCTCCTGTCTCTCAGCTGTTCGTGTGGGAGCCCGGCCCCACTCAGCCGACTTTTTTGGGCGTCATTTTCGTGCTGATTTCACAAAAATAGCCGAGAGGATTTCCCTTTCTTCTTTTTCCCTTCCAAGAGCAGCCCAAATATCGTCAGAATGGTCTTCTTCTTGACTGAAAGGATCCATCTGTGGATTCTTAGACATGGTTCTCAGATTTTGACATTTCTTGAAGAAACTTCATTCAGGTTTTCACGTGTGTGGGCATAGAGGGTACAGGCATCATTTGGCCATTCTCATGTCCTCCCACCTGCAGCCTCTCTCCCAGGTCTCTGCCCTTTCCCCGCCCCCTTGCTCCCGGCAGCCCGCCCGGCCACGGCCACGGCCACACCCGCATCTGAAGCTCCCCGTCCTCAGGGCAGGGCCCTGCTGTCCCACGCCCGCCCCTCAGCCGCAGTCCAGGGGTGGGTGCAGGGGGCTGCCTCACTAGACCC
>SJYH01007557.1:71109-83381 GCA_006408735.1 Sylvicapra grimmia | reverse complement strand
CTGCAGGGTCGGGGGGCCCTGCTCCCAGGTTCCCTGCTGCTCCTGCCGTTTGCCCGAGGCCTTCAGACGCTCGGTGCCATTCCTGTTGATGCTCTGGAGTTGTGTTCAGGTTGCCTCTGCAGCCTGATGTTCCTTTTGAGCTGTGGGATTATGAGTCAGTTTAAATCTATGCTCCCCTTTTTTTATCGTGGCAAGACATGCACCGGATAACACCTGCCATCTTAGCTGCCCCTAAGCGCACACGTCAGTGGCTTTACCACATTCCCGTTGCCGAGCAGCCACCACAGCCATCCACTCCAGAACTTCTCCGTCTTCCCAAACTGAGCTCTTCCTCATTAAACACCGACTCCCCGTCCGCCAGCCCCCGGCGCCGCTCTCCTTTCTGTCTCTGAGTTTGTCTGCTTTAGGGCCCTTGTATAAGTGGAATCGGGCAAGTCTGTGCGTTTGTGTCTGGTGTGTGTCTTCAGTGCGTTGCGCTGTGCCGTGTGGCGGGATCTCAGCCCTGCTCAGGGGCGAGCAGTGTCCCCTGTGCGCAGGGGCCGCGTCGTGTGTGCCCCTCACCTGCGATGGGCGCCCCGTGGTGTCTGCCTTTGGTTGCTGTGACGCGGCTGCTGTGAGCGCGGGGCGCGTGCAGCTCCGGCCTGCCTGGGTTTGTACCGGAAGTGGCTTTGTTCTGAGTTTGATCTCGGAGGAAGCCCCGCACTGCTCTCCAGCCGCTGCTCCCTTCACGCCCCTCGGCAGTGCGCAGGCCCGGTGCTCCGGGTCCCGGCCAACGCTTGCTGCTTCCTGGGACGGTTCGGGTTTGGCGTGTGTTTTAAGGGCCACTGCAGCTGTGTGAGGCGGTTACTCATCGTGGTGTGGACGAACATCTGGCTGCCCTTGGCGAACATTCCACGAGAGTCTGGAAAACACAGGGGCTGGTTTTTGTTTGTTTGTTGAGGATTTCGGTTTGGTGTGAACCTGGTTTGTAACCTGCCTTTGTTTTTCTGTCTTTAGACAATCAGTGAAGCAGTGTCTAAAGCCACACACGGGCCTCTTTCTCCTCGTCTGCACCGGGCCCTTGTAATGCCTGGCGCTCCTCCCGCTCGCAGGCCCCTGGGGCCCCTGACACGGGGCGCCCGGCCTGCGGGGCTGTTCTCCCGAGACGGAGCCTCGGGTCCCGCCGTCTGCTGGGGCCGCGGCCGAAACAAGGCAGCCCGCCAGCAGCCTCGGGCGGCGGCTCCCGGGAGGGATGTGGCTTGTCGCGAGGAGGTAGGAGGAGGCCCGCGGGTGGACGGGTGGGCGGGCGAGGAAGGGGCTTAAGGGTGTGCCTACTGGCCTGCACCGCCAGGAGCCCGCCTCCCACAGACCCTGGGGCACCTCCCTGGGCTCCCCACCTAGAGCGTCTCCAGTCAGTGACCTCCTTGCTGTCCCCGGGACCACGGCAGAGACAGTTTCTACCCTAAAGGGACCTGGATCAGCTCTCCTCTGACGTCCGATCTGCTGCATGAAGCTTAACTCTGTGCCGACCCCCGAGGGAGGAAGGCTGGCGTTTCCGTGGCAGCGTGAACAGGCTGCACACGGTCCTGCGCTGACTGGGGAGGAGCCGGCCCTTCCCGACGCGCCTTCCCTGGGCCCCCAGGGTCTCGAGCATCTGTGCCGAGTGTCACTTTTAGGGAGCTGCAGGAGCCACAGATTTCCTTTTGGTTTAATCTTTGTCTTTGGCTGGGCTGGGTCTCCTTGGATGTGTGGGCTTCTCTAGCTGCAGCAAGTGGGGGCGCCTCGCCACTGCAGCACACGGGCTGCTCGTGGCGCTCCCGTGGTGCTCCCGTGATGCTCCCGTGGTGCTCCCGTGGTGCTCCCGTGGCGGCTCCCGTGACGCTCCCGTGGCGGCTCCCATGATGCTTCCGTGGTGCTCCCGTGGGGCTCCTGGCGGCTGCTTGTGGCAGCTCTCAGGCTGAGTTGCTCTGTGTCCTGTGGGATCTTCAGGGATTGGGGATCAAACCCATGTCTCCTGCGTCGGCAGGCGGGTTCTTACCTACCGCTCCACCAGGGAAGCCCACCATGGAGTTCTCTGTTGAACGTATTCCTGAGTGTTTTTTGTGTTTATATAATTACTGTAAGTAGACCACTGTCTCCATTGATGTTTCTAGCTTGTTTCTGATAGCATGAGGTGAAGTTTTAAATTAATTTTTATCCATAAGTATTGCACTTACCATTCTGCCACTTTCTGTGATTAGTTTGGTGGGCTTTCACTGGCATGTCATGAGTTTCTTTGGGCTTCCCTTGTAGCCCAGTTGGTAAAGAATCTGCCTGCAGTACAGGAGACCCAGGTTCGATCAGTGGGTTGGGGAGAGCCCCTGGAGAGGGAAGTGGCACCCCACTCCAGTATCCTTGCCTGGAACATCTCATGGACAGGGGAGCCTGGTGGGCTGCAGTCCATGGGGTTGCAAAGAGTCGAGCATGACCGAGTGACTAACACTTGCTTACATGATCACATCACTGGCAAAAGAGGGGGCTGAGGGGAGAGAGAGCCCCGTCTCTTTTATAGTGCGATACCCCTCAGTTTATTTCCTCTGAGACTCGGCCAGCCCTTCAAGGCAACGCTGGCCATTTGCAGGAGGCCTGTGTGCACTGCTGATTTCATGGGAGCAGGTTTATCTACTCACCTTGTCTGTTTTCTTCTGTGAAAGTGAAAGTGAAAAGTGAAAGTGAAGTAGCTCAGTCATGCCGACTCTTTACGACCCCATGAACTGCAGCCCACCAGGCTCCTCTATCCATGGGATTCTCCAGGCGAGAATACTGGAGTAGGTTGCCATTTAGTTATAGCTATTGTTTTTATTAATCCTCTCTGCCTTGTTTTGGGTTGCTTATTGTTTTAATTATTTAAAGGTAATAATGAAGTTCCTAAACTTTCTCTTTTTCTTCTTTAAAATTAAAGGTTATAGTTTTTCCTCCAAAACCAGTTTCAGCCACGGATCTCAAGTTTAGACAGAAAGTGCTTACTTTTCTTTGCTTTCTAAGATTTTTCTCAATTTCAGTTTTTATTTCCTCTTCAACTTAAGGGTTAATTAAGTACGTATTTCTAAAACTCATATTTACAAAGTTATGGGTCTGGCCATCTTTTCAGCGTTTGTAATCTGCCCGGGTGATGGCTGGGGAAGATGGCTTGCGTACCAGCTCCTGTTGGCCATTTGTCAGGTTTCTCCCTCAGTTTCGCTGCGACGTGATTGAGGCGTGAGCGCTGCCCAAGACGGGCGGTTCCCTGGGTTCTGACTATGGCATGGTCCTGTGCAGCCCCGGCCCAGCCCTGGGCCCAGGAACCCCTGGCGCACTTGTGGTCACTATATACCAATTTGCACTTCTGTTTATATAAATGAAATCATATAACTTGTGCCTGGCTGTTCATACTCCATAAAGGTTGTGAGACTCCTCCACGTGGCCGAGAACCTCAGCGTCCCTGGACGGATGGCCTGGCCTCCGTGTCCATTCACCTGCTGACGGGTGTTGAGGGGCCTCTCGTCTGGGCTCCTGCTGATCGGGCCGCACGCGCATGTGAACCGACGTCTCTGCTTCTCTGGGCAAACGCCAAGGAGTGCGATTGCTGGGTCACAGGGGCGATGCGCGTTTAATCGTAGGAAACAGCCCGACTGTCTTCCAGGGGCCGCACCAGCAGCAGCCCCCCGGGGGCGGGCTCGGGTCCCGGCTCCTGCCTGGCCTCCCGGCACCTGCCGTGTTCAGTCCAGGATGCTCAAGCGGGCGCCTGGCGGTCTCGCCCGAGCTCAGTCTCAGCCTGCTGGTCAGCTCTGTGTAGGGCACATCGTTTCAGGCGCTTACTTGCCACCTGCATCTCCTTCTCTGGTAAAGCGTCTACTCAGATCTGTTGTCTGGTTTTAAAATCAGGTGGGCTGTGTACTTATCCTTGGATTGTAAGAGTTCTTTACTGGGTATAAGGCTTTATCAGACGAATGGTCTGCAAATATATTCTCTCAGCCTTGCCTTTTTCCTTTCTTTCTTTTTTTTTTAACAGTGTCTTATGAACAAAAGTTTTTTGTTGATGAAGTTGAATCTATCATTTTTTTCTTGTAAGGCTCACGCATTTTTGTCACTTATGTAAGAAATTTCTGCCTAAGCCAAAGTCACAAAGATTCTTCTCTTTCTTCTTGAAATTTTATATTTTTCCCTTTTCCATTAGGTCTGTTACTGAGGTGTGTGTTTAGAGCAGACGTTTATGTGTTTGCTTGTTTGCAAAGGAATACCTCATTGTTTTAGTGCTGCTTGTGCAAAGACTGGCCTTTCTTCACTGAATTAACTTTGTGGCTTTGTCAGAAACCCACTTGAACATGCACAGGTGGGTTTATTTCTGGACCATCGGTCCTGCTCCGTGGGTCCACAAGTCCAGTATTGACAGTCAATACTACGCTTTCTTGACTGCAGTGGGCCTTGGAAACAGGAAGGGTAGGGCCCCTAAAGCTGTTCTTTTCCAAAACTGCTTTGTCTATTCTAGGTCTTTTGCCATTTCCATATAAAGTTTAGAATCAGCTGGTAGATTTGCTCAAAAAGCCCATTTGCATTTTGTTTGGGATTGCATTGAATCCGTAGATCAATCTAGGGAAAATTGATATCATAGTGATGCTGAGCCCATGAACATGGTGTCTCTCTCTATTCATTTAGGTCTTTTTAAATTTCTCTCAACAATTCTGTAGACTTAGGTAAAACAGGCTTCCACATCTGTTAAAAAGGTAGTCACAGTTATTTTACGTTTTCCTCAGAATTGCTAATGGAATTGGTTTTCAGACTCATTTCCCACTTGCTAGCTGCTAACACACAGCAGCCCGTTTGTTTGTTGCTTACCAATCTTGTGAGCTTGCTAGGACCACTTTTTCATTCTAGCATGGTTTTGCAGTCTCCTTCAACTTTTCTACACAGATCATATGTTATTTGTTAAAAAAGACAGTTTTACTTCTTCCTTTTCAATCTTTACGCCTCTGTGTCTTTTCTTGTCTTAGTCCAACAGCCAGGCCCTCCAGTACGAGGGGGCTGTGATGTCCTTTGCTTATTACTGAGCGGAGGCAAGGATTCAGTATTCCACGTGGACCATGATGTTAGCTGAAGGGTTTGCTAAGGTTCTGTTTGTGGCCGAGTGCATGATGCGTAGCTGTTAAATGTTTGAAACTCGTTATTTGCCAAGTATTCAGTGGGCACCTGCCTTGTGTCTGGCACCGTTCCAGTCGTAGGGAGGACAGCCCCGCACTGGTCAGGATCCCTGCTCTCCTGGCACCGACCTTCTGTTGGCAGAGGCTGACAATAGAGAAGCCAAAAAGCGTATCCAGGCACTTCAGGTAACAGCGTGTGCTGACTGAGGGTGGGAGGGCTGCTTGTCTTTGCCCACTTTCATTCTGGGTTGATGCTCAGGCTGATAACTAATAAGTCTGTGGTGTTATGTGAGTCGAGGTTCATGCTTCCCCAGAGGAGCCCACTGACCCCAGGAGCCGGGCTCCCTTCTCAGGCTCCGAGGCCGTCCGCCACCGGCAACTGTGCGGCCCGCGTCTGCGTGTCTGTGTCTGCAGGCGGCCTGTCCACTCGGACCCCCTGGCTCCTTCCACTGTAGCGCAGCGCTCTGCCCCCAACATGGCCCGCTGGGTGGGGGTCCCACCTCCTCCTGCTTCTCCCTCGAGGTGTCTCCTGGCCAGGGCCTTTGTGAACACTGTTCTAGAGAGCTCGCTGTAGTTGTTGGGTTTGTGCATAACCTCAGTTCAGTTCAGTCGCATCCGACTCTTTGTGACCCCATGAATCGCAGCACGCCAGGCCTCCCTGTTCATTACCATCTCTCGGAGTTCACTCAGACTCACGTCCATCGAGTCCGTGATGCCATCCAGTCGCTTTGGCTCCATCCCTTCATTCTTTCTGGACTTATTTCTCCACTGATCTCCAGTAGCATATTGGGCACCTAATGACCTGGGGAGTTCCTCTTTTGGTATCCTATCATTTTGCCTGTTCATGGGGTTCTCAAGGCAAGAATACTGAAGTGGCTTGCCATTCCCTTCTCCAGTGGACCCCGTTCTGTCAGCCCTCTCCACCATGACCCGCCCGTCTTGGGTTGCCCTGCGGGCATGGCTTGGTTTCATTGAGTTAGACAAGGCTGTGGTCCTAGTGTGATTGGATTGACTAGTTTTCTGTGAGCATGGTTTCAGTGTGTCTGCCCTCTGATGCCCTCCTGCACCACCTCCCAGCTTCCGTGGGTTTCTCTTCCCTTGGGCGCGGGGCGCCTCTTCGCGGCTGCTCCAGCGAGGCCAGCCGCTGCCCTCACCTTGGGCGGGGGCGTCCCCTCACCCCCGCCTTCCCCACCTTCAGTGTGGGATGGCTCCTCTAGGCCCTCTGCCCACCCACATACGGGAGCTGCTCCAGGGAGAAAAGTGCCCGTGCCTCATCCTGCACTGAAGTTGTCCCCAGGGGCTTTACCTGACTGTCGAGGGGGGCGATCGGCTACCCCCGCCCTGGCACTCCCCTGCCGAGTCACCCAGGCAACCGAGGCTCAGACAAGAGTGAGGGATGGATGGCACTGGCTCCTGCACCCCGCACCCCTACGTGGCCAGCAAGGCCTGGATTCGGGAGGCTCGGGCTGCGGCTGTCCGTCCGGGCCTTGAGTGCGATTGCGTGGGACAGCTCACCTGCAAACGCTGTCAAGGCGGCGTGCGGGCACCGCATGGAGGCGGGATCGGGGCCACGGCAGAGAGCACAGGGGGGCCCGGCTTCGGTGCTGGCGCGATCTCACCACGGTGGGGTGACTTCTGGTCTCCTGCCCCCGGCCTGGGAGAGGCCACCAGCCTCCCGGAGCACCCTTGGTTTGCTGGAGTTGCTCCCCTGAGCCTTCTCTGCCGCCCGGGCAGCTGGCGCGGACCAGCCCAGAGCTGCAGTGGGGGCAGGGCCAGCTCGCCTGGCACGCGGAGCTCAGCACACAGCTGGCGCCCAGTAAACGCCTGTGTGATCCCTAGGCCTAGAGCGCACACGGTGCGTTGGAGGAGCAGGGTTAGGGACCTGGATCACCCAGTCGGTGTGGCCCCTCCAGCCCCCACCGCAGCCTCCACGCGCTTTCCATCGGAAGAGAGACGCGGGCAAGCCTGTTCACGCCTCTGCCCTCAACGCCGGTCCTTCCCACCAGGAGAGGGCTGCCCGTCACTCTCACGCTAGTGTGTGAGCTCGGTCAAGAGGGGAGACTTGTGTAAAAGCCGCCCAATAGTGCCGTGGTGGCCCCTCTGCCAGGGAGGCTGGGAAGGTTGCAGCTGCGCAGGGGTCGGGGCTCCCCTGCCCAGCCGCTCCCCACCGCCCCCACCAGCACGGCCTGCCAGGACGACAGACCGCGGGGCAGAGGGGCCCCGGGCGCCCGTCCCCGGGGCTGAGGACAGCGAGTCTGCAGCTCCGCTCCTGACCCAGTTTCCCTCCAGCCACTGGCAGACAGTCTTCTTTGCAGAATTTGCAGACGTGGGTGGAAACTGACGCGAGGCTCCTGGTTTCCGGCCACATCTGGAGCTGTGCCATCGGCCGAGCCCCAGCCGGGCGGGCTCCCTGCCCCTGCAGCGACCCCGTGACCCGGCAGTAGTCTCAGCAGCTGGGAAGGCTAGCCCGACAGACATCTAGATTTCAGCTCAGGGCACTCGACGGGCCGCCGCCCCCTTCCCAGCACCAGGCTCCGTTCGCCCACGCGTTGGGGGTGGAGACCCGCAGGCGTCCGCAGGCCAGAGTCTCTCCAGTTCTGAGCTGATGGACCTGTGCAGGCTCCGAGCAGAGCAGGAGCCCCCGTACCCCGGACAGCGCCCTGGAGCTCTGGGGCCCCAGGATGAGTCAGAGAGGGTGGGACAGGGCCGGGGGCACCTCTGGAAACGGGTGGTGGGTGGCGGAGTCAGAGCCCCCTCACTCCCGGGCTGTGGACGAAGCCAGCCTCCGGCCGCACCTGGGAGGGGTCATCCCCGGATGAGAGGACAGAGTGGGCCCGGCCGAGACCAGACACCCGGGCCAGGGGCCCCTCGGGATGCGGGCTGGTTCCCAGGGAGCACGCGGGGCTCGCGCCTGCAGGCAGCGTGCAGTGTGCAGGGCGCCCCCTGCGGGGCCGGCCGCCCGGCCTGAGGCCGGCTGACCTGCCGCGCTGATCGCTGTGCCCTCTCCCTGCAGTGCCCGGGCGCCGGGGGCGTCACAGGGGAGTCACAGGGGCGTCCAAGGAGGCGCTCAGGAGGCAGACAAATTAGGGCCTTGGGGCTGCCACGCACGGCCGCCAGCAGTTCCGGGCCAGGGCCGCCCCCGCCCCCACCCCGCCACACAGCCGCACACTCAGCCGCACACTCAGCCACCCCCACCAGCTGCACCCGGGACCCGGACAGCACACGCACCATACAACCACACAGACACACACGGAGCCACCAACAGACACACAACAGCCCCCACACACAGAGCCACCCCTGACCACACGCAACCACACACAGGCAAACACACACAACTGCATACATACACAACCACAGACACACACACAACCACACACAGACACACAGAGAGCCACCAACAGACACACACAGAGCCACCCACACACACAGAGCCACCTTCCCACACCACACACACACAACCACACACAGACACACAGAGCCACCAACAGACAGACAGACACACAGCCACCCACCACACACAGAGCCACCTCCCCACCACACACAGACACACCACACACACACACGACACACACAGACACACACATAACCACACACTGGCACATACAACCACCCATGGGCACACAAACACTATCACACACAACCACAGACACACACAACCACCCCCACAAACAACCACAATCACCTACAGATACACAAACACAACCACACACACAAAACCAGACACACACACACAAATACAGACATGCACACAACCACCCACACAACCACCCACAGATGTACACACATACAACTACATGCAGACGTACACAGCAACCACATACAGGAACACAAACACAACTACACACAAAACCACAGACACACAGCCACGGACATGCACACAACCACCCACAGAAACACACACACACACACAACTGCCCACAGGCACACAAACACAACCACATACACAAAACCACACACACAGCCACAGCCACACACAGCCACCCATAGAAACACACACAACCAGACACACACACACAACCACTCACAGACACACAGCTACCCACAAGCACACACACATATACAACCACACACACAACCACCCACAGACACAAAATCACCCATAGACACAAAGTCACCCATAGACACACACAACCACACACACAAACCCTCAGACACACAAATATATACACAGACACACACAACCACCCATAGACACACAAACACAACCACACACACAAAGCCACAGACACACACACAACTACATGCAGACACACACAACAACCACCCATAGACACACAAACACAACCACACACACAAAGCCACAGACATGCACACAACCACCCACAGACACACATACACACACAACTACATGCAGACACACAACCACACACAGGCACACAAACACAACCACATACACAAAACTACACACATAGCCACAGCCACACACATAACCGCAGCACAGAGGCCTGCAGGTGCCCTCGTGGAGTCGCACCCCGACAACCACAGCCTCCTCTGACCCACACGGGAGGCCGCCGCCCTGCTGGACCAGCGAGGCCGGCAGCGCAGGGCAAGAAGCCGGGCCTGGCCTGACTCCACCTTCCTGTGCCCAGGGGCCACCAAGGACATGGGCAAGATGCTTGGGGGCGACGAAGAGAAGGACCCTGACGCTGCCAAGAAGGAGGAGGAGCGGCAGGAGGCTCTCCGGCAGGAGGAGGAGGAGNGTCCCCGCCTGCGTCCCCGCCTGCACGTCTGCTCACGCTCACCGGGCCTGGGGCTCACCCTGCGGCCCGAGTCCTTCTGGCTCCGGTGGTGGGGGCTGGACCCCATCCTCCCAGGATCCTGGGCTGGCGTGCTGGCTTCTGTAGGGCAAGCTCCCATGGCTGCCCCCAGGACTGCCCCCATGGACTTGGAGGGCAGGCCCTTCTGGAGGGGAGAGGCAGGGCGGCCAGGGGCTGGCCCACGGGTGGGCTGCAGGTGGGTGAATCATCCTGCGCTGGAGGATGCCCCTGACCCCGCCCGGGTGGGCCTTAGGCCCCCGAGGTGAACGACAGGGTGTTGGGGGGCAGGTCTGTGGCTGTGTGGGCTGGCTGGGGGTGGGCTGGGAGCTGGAGGTCATCTTTCCAGAACCCTCTGGCACCTTCCTCTGTGTTCAGGGCATGAGCACACACCCGGCCCGGACCCGAGGCCAGAGCAGGGGCCAACATGGGAGGCTGTCAGCTGCGGGCCCCAGGGGCCTGTCCACTGCCCACCCTCAGGTGCCCACCCAGCTCGTGGGTGGGAAGGGCAGGCATGGGGCAGCTGCTCCTGCCTCCTCCAGGGTGGGCTGGCCTGCAGGCCAGGTGGAGAAGGAAGGGCCCTCCCCAGGGCCCCACGATGTCCTGAAGCACGTGGCCTCCCACGGTCCACAGCGTCTTGGGCCTTGCACACCACTCTTGGCCCCACACGGGCCAGGCCCCAGAGACCCGGGGGGGGGGCTCAGTTTGGGGGTGTTGCCTCTCAGTTCTGTCCTGCCCCCATCCCAACACTCCCATCTCTGGGCCCTGAGGGAAGTGTTTCCAGACACTGGATGAAGCCTGGGGGGGGCGGCGAGGGCGCGGGCAGAGGGCTCCTCCAGAGGGTGTCTCCAGTCCCCAGCCCCTCCCGCCTGCCTTGCTCGCAGGGCCTCGGCCTGACACGGAAGCCGCGGTGCGGACACAGGCGGGCGCCTGCAGGTCTCTGGGCCCACAGGGCCCCCACGCTGGGGGGTGGGGGTGGGGTGCACCCTGGCGTCCCATCACTGGTCACTGGACACCTTTCTGGGCAGAAAGTTCAAGTTGATTGTGCTGGGGCGGCAGCTCATGAGACCCTCGCCCCCAGGACCACCCTCAGGACTTTCAGAGCCTTTGGGGGAAGGGCCAGGAAGAGCACACAGCAGAGAGGGAGGCGGCCGTGGGCCGGGAGGGGCCAGAAGGCAGAGAGCCAGCCCAGGCACTCTGCCGTTAACAGGAAGTCGCTCTGCCCGCTCCTCAGACCGTCCAGCGGCCCGCCTCCCTGGGGCCCCAGGGGCTCCCACTGCCCGGGGCCTTTGCCTGGCTGCTCCCCTCCGGGCCCTGAGGCTCCGCCTCCCCGTCCCCGCTGCACTCCTCCCCGGCCTCACCCTGCTCCGCACTCGCCTTCCTCTGGGAGCATGCCTGCGCACTCAGCTGTGTCCAGCTCTCTGCGACCCGCCGGGCTCCTCTGTCCATGGGATTCTCCAGGCAAGAACACCAGAGAGGGCTGCCTTTTCCTCCTCCAGGGATCTTCCCGGCCCGGGGATCGGCCTGTCTCCGGTGTCCTCCCGCTTTGGCAGGCAGATTCTTTACCACTGAGCCCCTGAGAAGCCAGCCCTCATCTGACACAAGCTTCTTACTGGTTTGCTCTTCACTGTCCATCCCCGGCAGGGAGGGCGGAACTTTGACTGCACTTGGCCCTTGTATGCTGAGCAAACGAGTGAGTGAGTGAGCGAGTGAGTGAACAGGCGTCAGCTCCAGTGTCCTTTTCTTCCTCAGGGAGCCGAGTGGGACTCACAAGTCACAAAGTGAGTCCCAGTGAGAATGGAGGGTGTGTCCCGGCCCGAGGGCAGCTCCACGGGAGGCCGGGGGCAGGGTGACCCTCAGCACCCCTCCCCAGGACCCCAGCTTCCAGGGCGACCACGCGGGAGGCTGCAGCCTTTGGCAGAGCCCCAAGGCCCCCTCGCCTGGTGCCCCGGGGGTCGCTTGGACCGTGGTCCTGCTTCCCCAGACGAGCATCACCCCCACCTGGGACCCCCTTGGGTGGGCTGAGTGCCTTTGCTTCTGAGCTGCCTCCACAGGCCGCAGGCCGCTTCTGGACCTTGGCAGCCCCCAGACCCACCGTCGCTCCCTCAGCCACAGTGGCCGCTCTCCCTGCTGGGCCCAGGCCTCCCTCCTGGGCACGTCCAGGGTCTGGACTCGCCCGCCCATGGGGCACGATGGTGTCTGCTGAGTTCAGCTGCTGGGGCAGGGGTCAGAGCCGGGCCCCACCCGACACAGGGGCTGGGGCCGCAGTTTCCTTACCCGCCCAAGCACAGCTTCTGTGGTCAGAGGATTAGGCGGGACTCGGGGGCCAGGGCTTGGCCCTGGGGGGGCAGCCTGCAGGGAAGGTGCGGTGTGTTGGGGGGGG
>SJYH01007557.1:18779-47510 GCA_006408735.1 Sylvicapra grimmia | reverse complement strand
CCATGGGGTCGCTAGAGGTCGGATGCGACTGAGCGACTTCACTTTCACTTTTCGCTTTCACACAATGGAGAAGGAAATGGCAACCCACTCCAGTGTTCTTGCCTGGAGAATCCCAGGGACAGGGGAGCCTGTTGGGCTCCTGTCTATGGGGTCGCACAGAGTCGGACACGACTGAAGCGACTTAGCATAGCATAATGAAAAGGACATCTTTCTTGGGTGTTAGTTCTAAAAGGTCTTGTAGGTCTTCATAAAACCGTTCAACTTCAGCTTCTTCAGCATCACTGGTTGGGGCATAGCCTTGGATAACTGTGATATTGAATGGTTTGCTCTACAGTTCAAAAGCATCAATTCTTCGGTGCTCGGCATTGCAATAAATTCTGCACTTTGCTTCAGCACCACTAGGTGTCAGTAAACTGGTTTCACTGTGTGCAGGCGAGTGGACCCAAGTTTGGCTCCGTAACAATACCCTGGATAAGATCCTGGAACAGAAAGACACCAAGGAAAACGGCTAAGGAAATCTGAACACAGAATGGACTTTAGTACCAGACAGTGGGAGAGGCTTACAAGCGGGGAGCCTGGGGTGGAATGCAGGGAACATTGCGTTAGCCTCGTAACTCTCCTGTAAATCTCAACCTGCTCTAAAAGTTTCCTTTAAAAAGGGATAATCCAATTCAGTTAACACTAGTCCCAGCCCTTTACTGAAAGACCCAGGAGCGGGAAGTTCGGGTTCCGCCCAGAGCCAGCTTACATGACCGCAGAGCCTCAGCCAGGTGGGCACACGGGCAGTCCCGGGCGCCTTCCTGGCCGAGTCGCCTCTCGCCCCACTGCTGCTATGCAAGGGACCATGTGACCAGGAGGCTCTGGAGCTGTGGCCTCGCGGGTGATGCTGCCCCTGCTCCGCCCAATGGGGTGAATTGGGCCGGGTGGCCTGACCATCCCGGTCAGAGCAGGTCCATCTGATGGCTGTAGCCCATCTGGCTCCCTGCCAACCTCTCAGGGCACTGAGATATTCATGGTCCTCGAAAGCCCAGCAGCCTTCCTGCCCGATGCAGAAGCCAAAGCAAACCAGCCTCAGAGACAGGGAGGGAGCAGAGCCTCGCCTGTGTCTCAGCTGGAAGCCGGTTCCAAACAGAGCTGGCCAAAGAGGAGCTAAACGGGGCTGGAGGGGCAGCCATGCCACAAACAGGCAGACGCAGTAACTGCAGCCCTGAGCCCCCCCCCCCGGAAGAAAAGAAGAAACACAATAGCAGGAACAGGGGTTCATGCGCAGTCAAAGTCTGCAGAAAAGCACTCCACGCATCCCTCCAGTAACAAGTGGAACACAGAGCAAGCAGCTGAGATCAGGAAAAGATACAGAAGATTCAAACAGTCAGAAAACTTGGCCTACTGGACATACACCGAACTTTGCACTCAACTGAAACCACAGATAAACGCGTGTACTTTTCAAGTTCCATGAATATTTATGAACATTAACTGCTGACTAGGCCGTAGAACTAGTCCCACCAAGTCATGGCACTGGCAGAGACCAGAACACGTGGGAGAATTCCCTGGCGGTTAGTGGTTAGGATCCCGAGCTTTCACTGTCAGAGGCCCTCAGTCTGGGGCAGCGGGGAGCCTAGCGGGGACTAAGATCCCATAACTGCCCAGTGTGACCAAAAAACCCACGGTCTCGCCTCAGGGCACCTGGTATAAGGCTGAAAATAAAGAGAGAAGCCTCCATGTTTGGAAAATAAACCTCTAACTTATCCATAGGACAGCTGAGTTCAGTTTAGTTCAGTCACTCAGTCCTGTTCAACTCTCTGTGACCCCATCATCACCAACTCCTGGAGTTTGCTCAAACTCAAAGTCAGTGACGCCATCCAACCATCTCATCCTCTGTCGTCCCCTTCTCCTCCTGCCTTCAATCTTTCCCAGGATCATGGTCTTTTCAAATGAGTCAGCTCATCTGATGGCCAAGGTATTGGAGTTTCAGCTTCAGCATCAGTCCTTCCAATGAATATTCAGGACTGATTTCCTTTAGGATGGACTGGTTTGATCTTGAAGCCCAAGGGACTCTCAAAAGAGTCTTTTTGAACCACAGTTCAAAAGCATCAATTCTTCGGGGCTCAGCTTTCTTTGTAGTGCAACTCTCGCATCCACACATGACTACTGGAAAAACCATAGCTTTGACTAGACGGACCTTTGTCGGCAAGATAATGTCTCTGTTTTTTAATATGCTGTCCAGCTTCGTCATAGCTTTCCTTCCAAGGAGCAAGCACCTTTTAAATTCATGGCTGCAGTCAGCATCTGCAGTGATTTTGGAGCTGAAAAAAATAAAGTCTGTCACTGTTCCCACTGTTTCCCCCTCTATTTGCCATGAAGTGATGGGACGGTATGCCATGATCTTAGTTTTCTCAATGTCAAGTTATAAGCCAACTTTTCTTTCACCTTCATCAAGAGGCTCTTTAGTTCTTCTTTGCTTTCTGCCATAAGGTTGGTGTCATCTGCATATTTAAGTTATTGATATTTCTCCTGGCAATCTTGATTCCAGCTTGTGCTTCAACCCAGCATTTCTCATGATGTACTCTGCATATACGTTAAATAAACAAGGTGACAATATACAGCCTTGACGTACTCCTTTCCCTATTTGGAACTAGTCTGTTGTTCCATGTCCAGTTCTAACTGTTGCTTCTTGACCTGCATACAGATTTCTCAGGAGGCAGGTAAGGTGGTCTGGTATTCCCATCTTTGAACAATTTTCCACATTTTGTTGTGATCCACACAGTCAAAGGCTTTGGCATAGTCAATGAAGCAGAAGTAGATGTTTTTCTGGAACTCTCTTGCTTTTTCCATGATCCAGCAGAAGTTGGCAATTTGACCCCTGGTTCCTCTGCCTTTTCTAAATTCAGCTTGAACATCTGGAAGTTCACGGTTCACATACTGTCGAAGCCTGGCTTGGAGAATATTGAGCATTACTTTGCTAGTGTGTGAGATGAGTGCAATTGTGCAGTAGTTTGAGCATTCTTTGGGACTGGAATGAAAACTGACCTTTTCCAGTCCTGTGGCCACTGCTGAGTTTCCAAATTGGAATTCCACCACCTCCACTAGCTTTGTTCATAGTGCTGCTTCCTAAGGCCCACTTGACTTCGTACTCCAGAATGTCTGGCTCTAGGTGAGTGATCACACCATTGTGGTTATCTGGGTCGTGAAGATCTTTTTTGTATAGTTCTGTGTATTCTTGCCACCTCTTCTTAATATCTTTTGCTTCTGTTTGGTCCATACTATTCTGTCCTTTATTGTGCCCATTTTTGCAAGAAATGTTCCCTTGGTATCTCTAATTTTCTTGAAGAGATCTCTAGTCTTTCCTGTTCTATTGTTTTCCTGTATTTCTTTGCATTGATCACTGAGGAAGGCTTTCTTATCTCTCATTGGTATTCTTTGGAATTCTGCATTCAAATGGGAATATCTTTCCTTTTCTCCGTTGCCTTCAGCTTCTCTTCTTTTCTCAGCTATTTGTAAGGCCTCCCCAGACAGCCATTTTGCCTTTTTGCATTCCTTTTTCTTGGGGATGGTCTTGATCCCTGCCTCCTGTACAATGTCATGAACATCCGTCCATAGTTCTTCACACACTCCATCAGATCTAATCCCTTGAATCCGTCACTTCCACTGCATAAGCCTAAGGGATTTGATTTAGGTCATACCTGAATGGTCTAGTGGTTTTCCCTACTTTCTTCAATTTAAGTCAGAATTTGGGACTAAGGAGTTCATGATCTGAGCCACAGTCAGCTGCTGGTCTTGTTTTTGCTGACTATATAGAGCTTCTCCATCTTTGGCTGCAAAGACTATAATCAATCTGATTTTGGTGTTGACCATCTGGTGATGTCCACGTGCAGTCATCTCTTGTGTTGTTGGAAGAGGGTGTTTGCCATGACAAGTGTGTTCTCTTGGCAAAACTCTGTTAGCCTTTGCCCTGCTTCATTCTGTACTCCAAGGCCAACTTTGCCTGTTACTCAGGTATCTCTTGAATTCCTACTTTTTCATTCCAGTCCCCTATAATGATTTTTGGGATCACACATCTTTTTGGGATGTTAGTTCTAGAAGGTCTTGTAGGTCTTCAACTATGACGTGTCAACATGTCCTGCGAAACTCCTTCTGTTTGAAGGGGGACACCTGCACTGGGGCCGGGGCCAGCACCTGGGGGTGGAGCTGGCTCCTGGGGGCAGGACCGGCTCCTGNGAATCCCTGGGGGGAGGGGGGTGGAAGGCCATGGAGATATCTCCTGGACTCAAGGGCTGTCTTCCATCCCCCGAATTTCATCTCTACCTGGACCTAGAGGTCCCCACGCCTCCAAAAGGGGACTTGGATCCCAGCCTTTGTCTCTGGGGTGCCTTCTGGGGGAACTGTCTGTACCAAAAATGGACTGAGAAAGGCCCTCTGGATGGGGTTGGAAGGGAGGGCTTCAGTTCAATACGGGTGAGCTGCTCAGTTGCGCCCTGCTCTGTGACCCCATGGGCCGTGGCACACCAGGCCCCTCTGTTCATCACTGACTCCCAGAGTTTAACTCAAACTCATGTCCATTGAGTCAATGAGGCCACCCAACCATCGCATCCTCTGTTGTCCCCTTCTCCTCCTGCACTCAATCTTTCCCAGCATCAGGGTCTTTTCCAGTGAGTCAGTTCTTCAAGTGGCCAAAGTATTGGAGCTTCAGCATCAGTCCTTCCAATGAATATTCAGGACTAATTTCCTCTGGACTGACAGGTTTGATCTCCTTGCACTCTTAAGAGTCTTCTCTAGCACCACAGTTCAAAAGCATCACTTCTTTGGGGCTTAGCTTTCTTTATGGTCCAACTCTCACATTCATACATGACTACTAGAAAAGCCATAGTTTTGACTAGACGGACCTTTGTCGACAAAGTAATGTCTCTACTTTTTAATATGCTGTCTAGGTTTGTCATAGCTTTTCTTCCAAGGAGCAAGCATCTTTTAATTTCATGGCTGCAGTCACCATTTGCAGTGATTTTGAAGCCCCCCAAAATAAAGTCTGTTACTGTTTCATTTCCCCGTCTAATTGCCATGAAGTGATGGGACCGGATGCCATGATCTTAGTTTTTTGAATGTTGAGTTTGAAGCCAGTTTTTTCACTCTCCTCTTTCATCAAGAGGTTCTTTAGTTCCTCTTTGCTTTCTGCCATAAAGGTGGTGTCATCCACATATTTCAGGTTACTGATATTTCTCCTGGCAATTTTGATTTCAGCTTGTGCTTCATCCAGCTTGGCATTTTGCATGATGTACTCTGCATATAAGTTAAATAGGCAAGGTGACAATATACAGCCTTGACATACTCCTTTCCCAATTTGGAACTAGTCTGTTGTTCCATGTCCAGTTCTAACTGTTGCTTCCTGACCTGCATACAGATTTCTCAAGAGGCAGGTAAAGTGGTCTGATAACCCATCTTTTGAAGAGTTTTCCATAGTTTGTTGTGATCCACACAGTCAAAGGCTTTGGCATAGTCAATGAAGCAGATTTTCTTCTGGAATTCTCTTGCTTTTTCTATGATCCAATGGATGCTGGCAATTTGATCTCTGGTTTCCTCTGCCTTTTCTAAATCCAGCTTGAACATCTTCAGGTTCTTGGTTCACATACTGTTGAAGCCTGCCTTGGAGAATTTTGAGCATTACTTTGCTAGCGTGTGAGATGACTGCAATTGTGTGGTACTTTGAGCATTCTTTGGCATTGTCTTTGGGATTGGAACGAAAACAGATGGCTCACTGCTTTCTTAAAGTGAAAATATGACCCAGCAATCCTGCTTTGTAGAGAAATCTTACATCCACATGGAAATCTGTATGTGAAGTTCGCAATCATCAAACACTGAAAATACACAAGCCACCAGGTGACCTGGAAGACAAGCCGCAGCTCATCCGGGTCCCAGGAAGTGCAGCCTGTGGCCACCTGCCGCACGTGGCGTCAAGGAAACCAGTCCCTATGGTGAAGCGTAGGATTCTACTTCCGCGACGTTTTTGAGAAGGGAAAATTATAATACTGGAGGTCAGTGGCTGCCAGGAATTACAGGGCGTGGTGAAAAAAAGGATTGGCACCAGGAGGTCTTTGGGGTGATGGAGCCATTCTGTGTCCTGACCGTAGTCGTGGTTGCATAAATCCGTATGTGTTAAAAATTCAAAAGCAGAACAGGAAGGTTACTGAAAATTTTTAACTTAAAAAACAAAATGGGAATCACATATTCCAGCCTAAAATGTCCAGTAAGCTTTAAGAGAGTAAGTCCAGTAAGCTTTAAGAGAAGGAAATTTCTTGACTTAATAACTGGGATTTATCAACCCCCCCCCAACAGTCGTGCTTAAGTGGTGATGTTAAGAACATCCCCACTTGTCGGGCTGCACTGCGGGTCTCTTCCCATTGACGTTCTTCTGGGTGAGGGGCAGTGGGACTGTGTGGTTCTGAGGCTGTCGCCGGGGTGGGCATTGAGGACGTCTACCAGTCACAGTCAGAACCAGCAGACTGGGCACAAACACCAGTGTCTGCTCTACCCCGCAATACCAGGTGCTCCCACCTCCCTGAGAAAATACACGAAATAAACCAAACTAGGAATATGTGCAAACTGCATGAAGAAAACGTGGAAAAGCTTCTGCGAGGCCCTGAAGGGAGTCTAGGCACATGAGCGTGGCACGCTGTGCGTGAAAAGCCAACACTGACCCAACAGGAGGCGCTTTCCATGCCGGACAACGTACAGGACACACACCCTGGGATGCTGGCAGGCCCCAGCGGCCCCCCCGTGAGCATCGCTAAGCAATCCCTGAAAAGAAAGGGACCCTTGCAGGGGCCAGCCAGGGTGCTGGGGGAGCAGGCGGGCCAGAGCAGCCACGGCTCCACGGGGAGCATTCAGCCCCTCTTGGCTGCAGTCTTGGGAAGGGGCAGGCTCTGCGCCCCTCCAGCTGCCTGGGTGTGGGGTCAGAGACAGACACGGGGCAGGAGGAGGTGGACTTCTAACACCTGCAGAGCCTCAGGACCAGGAAGAGAAAGAAGTGTGGGTCCCTGGGGCCCCTGACTCTCAGGAGCCCTGGCTGTCCCGGGACCACACCTCTCACCTCTCTGCAGGGCCCTGGGGTCCCAGGATGCTCCTGCCCAAGCCTGGGGTCCTACGACAGCAGACTATTACCGCAGAATCACCAGAAGTGCTTCCAAGAAGCTGGAACAGCAGCGTCTCCGTGCTGCCCAGGATGTTAGTAGAGAAACCATTTCCCACCAACTGTCTTCTTATTTGCTGCATTCTCAGGCTTAGTCTGCTGTTAAAAAGGCCAGATCTCTCTATGCTTCAACAGATTTTTGACTAAAAATGCTCCTAAAGAAGTAACTTTGTATCGGAGTACCCAAAACACACACACGTACACACAAAACCCATAGGATTCAATGTAATGGTCAAATGACTAATATTTTCACATACCAATAAAACCCAGAAACAGTGAGGCTGCAAGGAGAGTCCTGTGGACGCATCACCCTGTTGGCGGTGGAGACAGACAGGCCTCAGGGCTGCGGGAGCGTCTCTTGGGCCCCCCGCCACAGCACAGCCGAAGCTCCGGGTGCGCGCGGCGTGGATGGAGGTGGTGGCGCGCCCAGCAGGAGCCCGTTACAGGAGCGCCGAGCTCCGGGGAACTCACAGAGCAGCAGGGCCCGCCCCCGGGCCTGTCCTCAGCCGCCCCACGCGGGGTTTATCCTTAGGAACCAAGAGTCAGAGGACCTGGCCGGGCTGCAGCGGGGGCCGAAGGCTCCTGGTGCGTGCTGCGCTGCCTTCCCGGCCAGCGCTCCGCCTAGCTCAGGATCGTGGCGGGTACGGCGCTGGCAGTGAAATCGGGACTTGCCGGCTTCTCGCTGGAGAAGTGAACCTCCTGCCAGAGCTCCAGGCGGAGCCGATCATCCGTCCCTCCCTCGCCGCGCGGCCTCCTGGCGCGGGGGCCTGGCCGGTCGCCTTTTGGCTTTCCCCGGGCTTGCCTCCCCTGGGCACCGGCCTGGCAGCCCGCCGTCCTGGTGGAGCCCAACAAGCGGGGCTGAATCGTGCGCCCGGCACCCGGCGAGTGCTTACACGTGGCCTCGGCATCCTGACACTCGTGAGATGGGGTAAATGACTTACCAAAAGTAAGTGGGATAGGTACAATTAATTTATGGCTAAATTTATCTTTAAAGTTTACTGATCTGCGTGGATTAACTCCAATACACAGAAGCAGGAACAGTGGCACAGACGCGTGCAGCTGCAGGCAGGGACAGAGACGCAGACAGAACAGGGGGCACGGACTGGGAGCCTGACGGACCCACGGAGCCGTGCAGACAGCTGCAGGCGGAGGCCGCCGCCCAACCCAGCGAGCTCAGCCCCGGGCTCCTGACGACCTGGGGGCGGGGGCGGGGAAGGGCCAAGACAGAGCGGCGTTCCCAGGGTTAGAGCCGATTCGCCACGGTGTACAGCAGAAACTCACACGGCATCGTAGAGCAATCACCTCCAATATAGAGCTTATGGATCTGAAACTCGAGAAGTCTAATTTTGGTCAATGTATTCCCTTTTTTTCAATTCCAGCTTTCTCAGATTTTCAAGGTTGCTGTAAATTACTTGACCTTTGGAAATTACGTTTCGGGCATAGTACTTCTTCCCGTGAACTGTCTGCGATGGCTGATTTCATGTGTCCACCTGACGGGGCCCCAGTTAAGGTTATTCTGGTGTGTGTGTGAGGGTGTCTCAGGTGAGACGAGCCTTAGAAGGGGCAGCCTGTGTCCTCCCACAGGGACGGGCATCACTCAGCCCCCTGAGAGCCTCCTCACAAGAAACCCGCGTGCCCACGTGTCCTGTGCGGCCTGTGCCCCGGGGAAGCCCGGCTAGCGCGAGGAGAGGGTGCCAATCTGCTGGCGGTCTGCCGGTAACAGGAAGCATAACACGGCTCCCCTGGCACACACAGCTCCACACCAAAGACAGTCCCCTCTCCAGGCAGACAGGCAAGCGCGGGCTCCCAGAGCCCCACCAAACCTCTGGCACCAAACACCAGACCAGCTCAGTGGAGCCCGCATCCACGGCCACAGCCACCAATGCCACGCGGGGCAGAGGGTCCAGGCTGGGAGGGCGGGCCTGGCGTGGTGTGTGCGGCTTCACTGATACACAGGGTACTGGATCACCCTAGCAGGCACCTATCTTACACTTCTACAAACATCTTAGGTAACAAACAGCCAGCTTCAGAGAACTAGGTGGGTTTTCCTTTTGCTTTTATTACAAGCATATAATATCAATTGGCAAAACACTGAATACAAGCTTCACTATCATAAAATCAAAACATTTAAGCAATATTCCAAAAAAGATTTTTAGATTAAAATCTAGCCACCAATAGTACAAAAAAATTACACACCGACACAAAGCATAAAAAATGTAAACTTCCAAACTGAACAGTCAGAAACATGTGTGTGCAGCGTCGCCCCCACAGCCCCCACAGCCCCCAAGCTCCACGTGGGCACCAGCGTCGGCGAGGGCTCTCGCCCCCGAACGCTGCATCTTTCAGGAAAATCGGTTTTCTTGCACCTGACGAAGCTGTTAGAACAGACATTTACACGAATGCTACGCGCGTGCTCAGGACACGCAGAATTTCAGGCCCTCAGATGCGCCCCAGACGCGCAGACTCGTGGGCTGGCGAGACGGGCGGCTCCCCGCAGGGGCGGAATCTCAGCCATGACTTCGGTGTTGTCCGAATCGTTTCCTAACAACTTATCCCGACCTATTTAAACGCCAAGGCAAGAAACACATAGGTATATCACGTGAAGGCCACACGTGATGTGCTGGAGCGTAAATGACTTCCTGAGGAAATAGAGAAACTGAGCTTTTCGTGATTTATCTGCACTAAATGTATTTTCAGTGTTCTGAGAGCACATCAAATATTCATGTACAAAGAAGAAATCAGCTGGCTCGTTCCTAGGATGTTCAATCCAACGACACATTTCAAAATCACTGTGAAATACATCCTGTGGGCTTTGAGAAAAAACAAATGAATTTCTAAAGACTTCTACTATCACGAGGGGGCGTGGAGGCCGCACCCCCGCAGGGCTCCGGAGCCCGGGAGGAGCAGCGCCCCAGCTGTGCTCAGCAGGGGGCGTGTCCCGGGCCGCCGGCACGCGGGCCCGAGGCGTGAGGCCGGTCTCGGCCACGCGGTCCCTTACTCACCGATGGCCGACACCCCCACGCAGGCCCCCCACACTCCCGACAACAGCGTTCTCGTGAGGACCACGATGGACAAGAAGAATCTGAGCTGCGTGTACACGTCCGGAGGGCCCCCGGCACCTCCTTCAAGTCGGCAGAACAGATGCTGCGGCCACTCAGCGAGACTCGGCCACGCGCTGGAGCCGCCTGCACAGACGCGCAAACCACGCTTCGTCCGTGAGAAACAAAACACACAGATTAAAGCTACTCAAAGAAAAAGAAGAAGCTTGCAAAACACCTCACAATTTCATTTTATATGCCTGTAAATAAAGCTGGGCCACTGAAAACAAACGACTGGATGGGAAAATATGATAAAGGGCTTAAAATAGAATAAATAATTTTATAAAGTTAAGTTTTCTTCTTTTTCACCCCCTAAATCTTAAATTCAATATTATATATTCTATCTGAATCTCTATTTTCATGACGCCTGTGTCTAGTGAGGCCCTGCACCGGTGACAAGCTCGCTGCTGCTGCTGACAGGGTCTGTTTTACCAGCATAAACAGCTGTGAAAACTACTTCACAGTAACTCCATCTGTTTAAGAAAAAAAAAAAAGTGACAGGATCCAATCACTAACTGATCCCGGCTTTCATGCTGGAAAAGATGAGAGTCTCCCTTTGATGTTAAGCAGACACGCGAGGACAGGGCCGGCTTCCCTCTGCTGAAAGGCCCTCAGCGCCGGCCCTTAAGGCTGCGTCGGACCGGAGGTGGCAGGACCGGGCTCTCCTGCAGTGAAGACAGTCTGCACGGGGACATCTTAGAAAAACAGGTACTTCTGCTGCTGAGGTTTCATCAGGACCACACACTACACACGCAGGCCCCGGGGTGGTCGGGGCCCAGGGGGACGGTGGGCCGTCCTGTGTATTCCACCTCTCTGTGTATTAAGTACATCAACTTAGCACCATAGCAAATTCAAGTGATCGCAAAGACAGCGCGAGGTTACAGGCACACACTCTGAGATGGCACAGCCAGGCTCCTGTTAGTCTGACCCTGATTGAACGGCATTTGAATTCTGACGCTCATACTGTTCAACCTTTCCTTACCTTGACCACACAGAATACCCGAACTCTAGTCTCATGCTTCAACTGTGCTGAGAACACATGGTTTTACAGAACGTTTCAGCAGAAATGTGTATCTGAGGTAGACAGGTAATATTCACTCATACACATCTACTCATTAAACCCTTGAATAGGACTCTTAAAAACGATTTGCATGAAAAATGAGCTTAGGAAACTAATAATTCAAACAGGCTGGGAATAATGGGCTTCAACAAAGAGGCGAACTGAGACCGACTCCCACGGAAAACTTGGCTTCAGCTCTCTGAAAGGCCGCAGATGAAAATCACCTGGACTGAGTCACTTTGTTTTACTCATCACTAAAGGGCTGCTCCTGACGTTTATGCACGTGAAACAGGAAGTAAAAGAAAATAAACAAACTTGGGTGTTGATGAGCCTGACCACCACTGCCAAAGCAAGTTCAAGAAAAATTCTAGTCACCAAGGTGAAGTTCTTCACGGAAAAACCAGCTCTCAGGAGACCATCAAGACTACCTACCGAACGAGGCGGCCCCAGGGCCCCAGGGAGCCGAGGCGACGGCAGGGAAGAAAGACTCCGAAGTGCGGGCAAAAGCCGCCGGACGCGCCCGGGGACAGGCACGCAGCCGGACGCGCTCGCACCCAGACGGGCCCTCGCCTCGCTCCTGCCTCCACACGCTCCAAACTGCGATCTTGAAAGAACAAAGATGGATGTGCTGGCAAAGAGTTTATTCTCGAATTCCACAAAAATACCAACATTTGGGAGGAGAAAGGCTAACAGAGGGCGTGCTGCCTTTGCCGGGTGTTAGGTCCTAAGTAACTGGGGACAGCAGCTTCTGACGCCCAGGACCCCGCCGGCCCCGCTGTCTGCTCCGCGAGAGGGGGGTGGGCAGGGCGGACGTGCCCACCGCTGAGGGTGGACCGGGCGGGCCCTGGGGTCTGCACGCCTGGGGCTTCAGTGAAGACATACCCCCGAGCGCCAGCCCCACCCCCGCAACCGCCATCCATTCCTTCCGCAAAACGAAAAAGGGAAAGAATCAGCGTGAAGTTAACCGGCGGCACTGCGCAACTTGTGTCCTACTTAAGAAAAGGGAGTTTTCAGAGGAAGAGCTGTTCTGAGAACCAGCGTTGACTGGCCCAGGCCGCTCTGCTGAGCAGCGGCACCGTGCTGGCGTGCAGCTCCCTGCCCTGGGCTCTGGGTCCCCCGGGGGTCAGGGCCCCCCGGCTTCCCATTCCCTAACGCGGAAAATGAAACACCGTGGTTAACTCACGATACTCATGGAAACCTCTTTTGGTTGCTTTTAAATTAAACTTTTATATATCTTCTAAGTCTTCAGGAAGCTAAAGGCAACATAAATATCGTCATTCACCATGAAAAGACATTTTTTTCAATAACTTAGGAAGGATTCAATAAACGTACAAGTATTTGGGGGCTATCATGAAACCTAATCCATAAACTGAACGGAAGTGACTGAGATTTTCAAGACCTGGAAAGCAAGCAAAGGTCACATGTTGGAATGAAGGCCGCCACCTCGTCGTCCTCACGCTGGTCCCCGCGCGTCACGTCTGTAACCCTGTGCCGAGCGTCTCGTCGCGTGTGAATTCTCTCTCATACAAAAGTGATAAATACTCTCTGTTCGAGGTCCGGTCCACACGGCGCCGGGGCAGCACCCGCGTGCTCTGGCCCCGCCTGGCGCGTGCCCTCGGGCGCCTGGGCGCCGGGTCTGCGCTGTGCTCACAGCAGGTCCATCTTGGGTCTGTAGTGCAACAGGAGGGGCGCCTTCTGCAAGNCCCAGCCAGCGGCCGGCCGGCCTGTCTCTGCCCTGCTCGCAGCAGACCCTGGGGCTCACGCCCGTGTTTCCTGCTCCAGAGAGGCAGCGTGGCTGGAAGCGCGCCGTCTGGGTGCAGGGGCCCCTCCCGCCCCAGGACGCCCGTGGGCTGGCGCAGGAGAGATGAACACGTGGGGCCCGGGACCGCACCCCCCGGCCACCTGCGGCCGACGACTTCGGAGCACCCGCGCTGCTGAGAGTCCCGCGGCGGGCTGTCACTCCCGAGCTCTGGGAGCCACACACAGTCACAGCAAAGCCTCACCTTGAATCTCCACCTCGTGACGACGACGAATTTGAGCGTATGGTCCTTGCCAAGGATCTCCTCGTTGCATAAAATGTCCAGCTGCCGGAAGAACAAGACCTCGGTCAGCGGGGCCTCTGGTCTCGGCAGTCGCGGCCACCTGCCCGCCTTCTGGGGCGGCGCCAGCGGGAAGCAGCCTGGAAGGCTGCCCAGCCCCCCCGAGGGTGGAGGGCACGCAGGGGCCTCTGTCCACACATGGGACGGCAGCTCCAGGCTACGATCACCAAAAGGCACCCTGGGCCCCAGCACCAGGCCGCTTGGCCAGCTCTGTCCCTCTCGCCTCAGGGAGTGAAGTCGGAAAGTGCTTGGGGACCCCATGGACGGCAGCCCAGCAGGCTCCTCTGTCCATGGGATTTTCCAGGCAAGAGTCCTGGAGCGGCTTGCCATTTCCTTCTCCAGGGGATCTTCCCAACCCAGGAATCGAACCCGGGTCTCCCGCGTTGTAGACAGACGCTTTTCCGTCGGAGCCACCAGGGAAGCCCTCAGTGGTTATGGCTCCGCAGACCATTCTTCCCTTTCTTTTCATAGACTTTTCAGAGCAGTTTTCGGTTCATAGGAAAATTTAGCAGAAGGCACAGAGCCCTCACCCATCTCCAGGCCCCACCCCACAGCCTCTCCCCGCCAGCAGCATCCCTGGTGTGAGCATGTTACACCTGCTGAGCCTCAGCCAACACCTCCTCACCTCCCACAGCCACGGCCCCGCCAGGCTCCAGGCCGGTGCTGTGCCTCCCGGGGGCCTGGACAGACACACAGTGCCGGGTCACTCCGAGCAGGCTCAGGGCCCCGGGACTTCTCGGGGGGCCCGGCCCTCTCGCCCTCCGCCCCGGCTCCTTGCGCCGTCTCCACGGGTGTTTCCAGACGTCACAGGCGCGGACCGCAGCGTGCAGGCCGTTTAGATTGACTTCTTCCACTGTCGTACGCACTGAAGGTTCTTGCACGTCTCACGCCGTTAGCTCTTTTCTCTTGGCTGAGCGACATTCCACTGTCTGGATGGACCACAGTTTACTTATCCATTTACCTCTGAAGGATGCCTTGGCTTCCAAGTTTGGCAACTATGAGTAAGCTGCTGTAAACATCCGTGTATAAGTTTTCTCGTGGACCTAAGTTCTCAGCTCCGTTGGGTGAGGGCCAAGGGGCTTGACTGCCGAACTGCTTTCCTAAGCGGCTGCGGCATCTCGCACTCCCACCGGCAGTGAAGACTTGCTGCCGCTCCCGGCCTGCCGGCCTGTGGTGGTGTCGGGGCCCTGGGTTTCGGACATTCTGCAGGTTTGGAGTGTTTTAATTTGTGTTTCCCTGACAACAAACAGTGTTGACCTGGATGGTCTTTTTATTATTATTTTTGGCAATGCTATGCAGCCCGCAGGACTGTGGTTCCCAGACCAGGGTACTGCACCCAGGCCGCTGCAGCGAAAGCACCGCATCTTAACCACTGGGCCACCAGGAGTTCCCAGATGGTCTTTTAAACTTCTCTCTCAAGGAAGGGGAGGAAGGGTCCCGACGCGTGCTTCCTATGTCTGCTGTGGAAACAGCACAACTGTGGATCAGGACGGAGAACGCCAGGAGTGCAGTCCTCAGAGCTCTGTCTGGGAGCCCGCAGGCTCAGGCCCTCTGGAGGTGCCAGGACTCCCTGGCACAGGGCAGCGCCCTTCCAACCCTGCCTCTGTCCTGAGGTGGCCCCGAACACCCTCTCCTCTCTCCTCTGTGTGCACCAACAGCTCATTCTCATTTATTGTTAGAATAACTGGGGTAAGATGCACGTAACAGCTCATTCTTATTTACTGTTAAAATAACTGGGGTAAGATGCACGTGAAATTTACCAGCCTGGCCATTTTTAAGTGCACAGCTCAGTGGTGCTAACCACCTCCACGATGTGCAGCTGCCGCCATGCCCATCCACGGACTCTGCGTATGTAAGCCTGTAACTGCCCGCTTAGTCAATAACCGCCCATCCCCTCGCCAGCACCGGCAACTCCTATCCTACTTTCTGTCTTTATGATTCTGATGCCTCTGGGGACCCAGTATGAGTGGAATTAGACAGTATTTGTCCTTCTGTGTTTGGCTTACTTCATTTAGCATAGTCTGCTCAAGATTCATCTATGTTGTAGCAGGTGCTAGAATTTCCTTCCTGTTTAAGGCAGAATGTTCCATTGTATGGACGGACCACATTCTGCTTGTCCATCACCCACTGTGGACACTTGGCTGCTTCCACCTTCTGCCCGCTATCCACAGTGCTACTCTAAGCGTGGGGTACAGACACTTCCCCGGGATCCTGTTCTCTCTTCTTTTGGGTGCTTCCCGGAGTGGCGTTGCTGGACCTCACGCTGGTTCTGCTCAGTTTTTTGAGAAATCCTCGTAGTGTCTCCACAGCGGCCGCACCATTTTATGCCCCGTCAGCACTGCACGAGTGTTCCAGTTTCTCCACGTCCTCACCAGCACTTGTTTCTCATTTTTTGCAGGAGCCACCCTGTTGGATTTGAGGTAGGTCTCATCCCAGTTCTGGCTTGCGTTTCTTCCGTGATTAGTGACGTCAAGCATGTTTTCACGAGCTTACTGGCATTTGTGCGTCTCTGGAGAAATGTCTACTCA
The DNA here is from genome assembly GCA_006408735.1 of Sylvicapra grimmia. Lineage (NCBI taxonomy): Eukaryota > Metazoa > Chordata > Mammalia > Artiodactyla > Bovidae > Sylvicapra > Sylvicapra grimmia. The sequence continues at coordinate 31,548 of SJYH01007557.1, read as the reverse complement.
AGTCCAGTGCTCATTTTGTAACTGAGTTCGTGTTCAATTTTAGAAATAGTCTATCTATTCTGGACAGACTTGTCAGATACACGATTTATAGATATTTCCTTCCAATCCATGCAATTTCTTTTTTTTCAGTTCACCGGAGCGCATGTCGCCTAACCCTTCTTTTGTTGCCCGTCCCTTGGGCATTCCACCCAAGTAATCAGTGCCAAACCCAATGCCAAGCTTCTGGCCTGTGTGTTAAGAGCTTTCTTGTTTCAGGGTTTACATTTATGTCCCTGATACACTTTGAGTTGGGTTTTGTATGCGGTGTTAGGTAAGGGTCAAGTTTTATTCTTTTGTACGTGGATATCCAGTTTTCGCAGCACCATCTGTTGAAAGGCTGTCCTCTCCTCATTAGAGGGTCTTAGGACCTTGTCAGCTGACCACATGTGTGCGGACTCAGTCTGTTCTCTACTCTGCTCCGTTAGTCTGCCTGTCTCAATGCCAACACCACAGTTTTGGTTAGCGTATCTCTCTAGTACACTGGGAAGCTTTCAACCCTCCAGTTTTGTTCTTCTTTTTCAAGGTTGTTTTGGCTGTTTGGGTTCTTTCAGTTCAGTTCAGTCGCTCAGTCGTGTCCAACTATTTGCGACCCCATGAATCGCAGCACGCCAGGCCTCCCTGTCCATCACCATCTCCCGGAGCTCACTCAGACTCACATCCATGAGTCCGTGATGCCATCCAGCCATCTCATCCTCGGTCGTCCCCTCCTCCTCCTGCCCCCAATCCCTCCCAGCATCAGAGTCTTTTCCAATGAGTCAACTCTTCTCATGAGGTGGCCAAAGTACTGGAGTTTCAGCTTTAGCATCAGTCCTTCCAAAGAACACCCAGGGCTGATCTCCTTCAGAATGGACTGGTTGGATCTCCTTGCAGTCCAAGGGACTCTCAAGAGTCTTCTCCAACACCACAGCTCAAAAGCATCAGTTCTTCGGTGCTCAGCCTTCTTCACAGTCCAACTCTCACATCCATACATGACCACAGGAAAAACCAGAGCCTTGACTAGACAGATCTTAGTCAGCAAAGTAATGCCTCTGCTTTTGAATACACTATCTAGGTTGGTCATAACTTTTCTTCTAAGGAGTAAACGTCTTTTAATTTCATGGCTGCAATCACCATCTGGGTTCTTTAAGAATCCATAAAAAAATTAAGTTGCATTTTTTTTATTTCTGCAAGAAATATCTTTGGGATTTTGACAGGAATTCTATTGAATCTGTAGTTCATTTGGGTAATGCTGACATTTTAAACAATAAGTCTTCTAGTCCATGAATGTGGTATATGTTTCCACTTGCTTCTGTCTTTCATTTTTTCAGCATTTTCTATAATTTTCACTGTATGAGTCTTTCACTTCCTTCGTTAACTTAATTCCTAAGTATTTCATTTTTAAAAATTGTTTTTATTGGGCTAGAGTTGCTTTATAATGGTGTGTCAGTTTCTACGGTACAGCACAGTGAGCGGTGCATGCACACACACGCTCTCTCCTTTGGATTCCCTCCCGTTTATGCCGCGGAGCAGTGAGCAGCGTGCTCTGAGCTGCACGGTGCTTTCTCGTCAGTGGCTTATTTTATGTGCAGCATCCGCCGTGCACGTGTGTCAAGCTCAGCCTCCCAATTCATTCCATTCCCCAGCTTTCCTCTCTTGATGTCCATGTTTGTTCTCTATGTTTGTGTCTCTATTTCTGCTTTGCACATAATAACATCATCTAAACCACTTTCCTACACATATGTGTTAATACATTTGTGTATCATTCCACACATATGTGTTAATACATTTGCTTTCTCTGACACCTCACTTTGTATGACAGTCTTTAAGTCTATCCACGTCTCTACAAATGATCTAATTTTATTTCTTTTTATGGCTGAGTATATTATTCTTTTTGATGCTATTATAAATGTATTTAGCTTTATAATTTGCTTTTCAGCTTGTTCATTGCTCATGTACAAAAATGCATCTGGTTTCTCTGCTCACTTTGCATTTTGCTACCTTGCGGTCAGTTCTGACAGGGTCTTTCTGTGGAAGTTTTAGTTTTCTACATATTCTTCTTCCTCACTCTTCAGTTCAGTTGCTCAGTTGTGTATGACTCTTTGCGACCCCATGGACTGTAGCACGCCAGGCTTCCCTGTCCATCAACCAGCTCCTGGAGTTTACTCAAACTCATGTCCATCGCGTCGGTGATGCCATCCAACCGTCTCATCCTCTGTTGTCCCCTTCTCTTCCTGCCTTCAATCCCTCCCAGTATCAGAGTCTTTTCAAATGAGTCAGTTCTTCGTATCAGGGGGCCAAAGTATTGGAGTTTCAGCTTCAGCATGATTTCTTCCAGTGAATATTCAGCACTGATTTCCTTCAGGATAGACTGGTTGGATCTCCTTGCAGTCCAAGGCACTCTCAAGAGTTTTCTCCAACACCACGGTTCAAAAGCATCAATTCTTCGGCACTCAACTTTCTTTACAGTCCATCTCTCACATCCATACATGACTACTGGAAAAACCACAGCTTTGACTAGACGGACCTTAGTCGGCAAAGTAATGTCTCTGCTTTTTAATATGCTGTCTAGGTTCGTCACAGCTTTTCTTCCAAGGAGCAAGCGTCTTTTAATTTCATGGCTGCAGTCACCATCTGCAGTGATTCTGGAGCCCAAGAAAATAAAGTCTCTCCCTGTGTCCACTTTTTCCNGAATTCTATTGAATCTGTAGTTCATTTGGGTAATGCTGACATTTTAAACAATAAGTCTTCTAGTCCATGAATGTGGTATATGTTTCCACTTGCTTCTGTCTTTCATTTTTTCAGCATTTTCTATAATTTTCACTGTATGAGTCTTTCACTTCCTTCGTTAACTTAATTCCTAAGTATTTCATTTTTAAAAATTGTTTTTATTGGGCTAGAGTTGCTTTATAATGGTGTGTCAGTTTCTACGGTACAGCACAGTGAGCGGTGCATGCACACACACGCTCTCTCCTTTGGATTCCCTCCCGTTTATGCCGCGGAGCAGTGAGCAGCGTGCTCTGAGCTGCACGGTGCTTTCTCGTCAGTGGCTTATTTTATGTGCAGCATCCGCCGTGCACGTGTGTCAAGCTCAGCCTCCCAATTCATTCCATTCCCCAGCTTTCCTCTCTTGATGTCCATGTTTGTTCTCTATGTTTGTGTCTCTATTTCTGCTTTGCACATAATAACATCATCTAAACCACTTTCCTACACATATGTGTTAATACATTTGTGTATCATTCCACACATATGTGTTAATACATTTGCTTTCTCTGACACCTCACTTTGTATGACAGTCTTTAAGTCTATCCACGTCTCTACAAATGATCTAATTTTATTTCTTTTTATGGCTGAGTATATTATTCTTTTTGATGCTATTATAAATGTATTTAGCTTTATAATTTGCTTTTCAGCTTGTTCATTGCTCATGTACAAAAATGCATCTGGTTTCTCTGCTCACTTTGCATTTTGCTACCTTGCGGTCAGTTCTGACAGGGTCTTTCTGTGGAAGTTTTAGTTTTCTACATATTCTTCTTCCTCACTCTTCAGTTCAGTTGCTCAGTTGTGTATGACTCTTTGCGACCCCATGGACTGTAGCACGCCAGGCTTCCCTGTCCATCAACCAGCTCCTGGAGTTTACTCAAACTCATGTCCATCGCGTCGGTGATGCCATCCAACCGTCTCATCCTCTGTTGTCCCCTTCTCTTCCTGCCTTCAATCCCTCCCAGTATCAGAGTCTTTTCAAATGAGTCAGTTCTTCGTATCAGGGGGCCAAAGTATTGGAGTTTCAGCTTCAGCATGATTTCTTCCAGTGAATATTCAGCACTGATTTCCTTCAGGATAGACTGGTTGGATCTCCTTGCAGTCCAAGGCACTCTCAAGAGTTTTCTCCAACACCACGGTTCAAAAGCATCAATTCTTCGGCACTCAACTTTCTTTACAGTCCATCTCTCACATCCATACATGACTACTGGAAAAACCACAGCTTTGACTAGACGGACCTTAGTCGGCAAAGTAATGTCTCTGCTTTTTAATATGCTGTCTAGGTTCGTCACAGCTTTTCTTCCAAGGAGCAAGCGTCTTTTAATTTCATGGCTGCAGTCACCATCTGCAGTGATTCTGGAGCCCAAGAAAATAAAGTCTCTCCCTGTGTCCACTTTTTCCCCATCTATTTGCCATGAAGTGATGGGACCAGATGCCATAATCTTAGTTTTCTGAATGTTGAGTTTTAAGCCAGCTTTTTCACTCTCCTCTTTCACTTTCATCAAAAGGCTCTTTAGTTCTTCTTCACTCTGCCGTAAGGGTGGTGTCATCTGCGTATCTGAGGTTACTGATGTGTCTCCTGGCAATCCTGATTCCAGCTTGTGTTTCATCCAGCCCAGCATTTCTCATGATATACTCTGCATATAAGTTAAATAAGCCGGGTGATAATATACAGCCTTGTTGTACTTCTTTCCCAGTGTGGAACCAGTCCTTTGTTCCATGCCCGGTTCTAACTGTTGCTTCTTGACCTGCATTCCGATTTCTCAGGAGGCAGGTAAGGCGGTCTGGTATTTCCATCTCTTGAAGAATTTTCCACATTTTGTTGTGATCCACACAGTCAAAGGCTTTGGTGTAGTCAACAGAGCAGATTTTTTTTCTGAAATTCTCTTGCTTTTTCGATGATCCAAGGGATGTTGGCAATTTGAACTCTGTCTGGTTCCTCTGCCTTTTCTAAATCCAGATTGAACATCTGGAAGTTCATGGATCATGTACGTTGGAGCCTGGCTTGGAGAATTCTGAGTGTTGCTTTGCTAGTCTATGAGATGAGTGCGACTGTGCGGGAGTTAGAACTTTCTTTGGCATTGCCTTTCTTTGGGATTGGAATGAAAACTGACCTTTTTCCAGTCCTGTGGCCACTGCTGAGTTTTCCAAAATTTCTGGCACATTGAGCGCAGCGTTCGCAGTGAGTCTTTTAGGGCTTGCACTAGCTCAGCTGGCGTCCCATCGCCTCCACTGGGTTTGTTCATGCTTTGCTTGGGCTCCCTAAGGCCCACCTGACTTCGCATTCCAGGATGTCTGGCTCTAGGTGAGTGATCACACCTTTGTGGTTATCTGGGTCATGAAGATCTTTTTTGCATAGTTCTTCTGTGTTCTTGCCACCTCTGCTTAATACCTTCTGCTTCTGTTTGGTCCATACCATTTCTGTCCTTTCTCGTGCCCATCTTTACATGAAATGTTCCCTCGGTATCTCTGATTTTCTTGACGAGATCTCTAGTCTTTCCCAGTCTATTGTTTCCCTCTTTTTCTTTGCACTGATCACTGAGAAAGGCTTTCTTATCTCTCCTGGCTATTCTTTGGAACTCTGCATTCAGAAGGGTGTATCTTTCCTTTTCTTCTTTGCCTTTAGCCTCTCTTCTTTTCTCAGCTATTTGTAAGGCCTCCTCAGACAGCCATTTTGCCTTTTTGCATTCCTTTTTCTTGGGGATGGTCTTGATCACTGCCTCCTGTACAATGTCACAAACGTCCATCCATAGTTCTTCAGGCACTCTATCAAACCTAATCCCTTGAAGCCGACTTAGGTATGGTGTGTAAATCCTTTTAACATGTTGAATTCTGTTCACTACTATTTTGTTGAGGGTTTTTGCCTCAATGTTAACAGGGGATATTGTGCAGTTTTCTTGCAGCGTCTTTATCTGGCTTTCTCAGGGTCATGCTGAAATCATGAAATGAGTTAGGAAGTGGTCCTCCTCTTCAACCTTTTAGAAAAGTTTGAGAAGGACTGATACTAGCTTTTTAAATGCTTGGTAGAATTCAGGGAAGCCATCAGGTCCAGGTCTTCTCTTGCTGTTGCGAGATTTCCTGATTGGTGGCTCGATCTCCTTCCGTCACAGGTCTACTCAAGTCTCCTGCTTCTTTGTGACTGTCGTGGTGGGCTTTGTGTTTCCAGGCATCTGCCCACCTCTCTAGGTCATCCAGTCTGCTGGCATACAACTGCTCAGAGTGCTCTCTGAAAATCTGTATCTGAAGAATCAGCAGTGATGCCCCTACTTCCATTTCCGCTGATATGACTCAAGTCCTCTTTCTTGGCCCCTCAAGCTCACAGTCTGTCAACACTGCTGACCTGTTTGAAAAGCCGCTGACCTTCTTTGTCGTTTCTCTATTCTCTGTTTTATTTCTGCTCTAACCCTTCTTGTTCTTTTCTTTCTTTCTGCTTTGGGTTTAGCTTAGCCTTCTTCTAGATCCTTACGTTGTACACGGAGTCTGTTGATTTGAGGTCTTCCTTGGTTTTAATGTGTTTACAGCTATAAACCTCCCCCTCAGCACTGCTTTCATCAAACCCTTAGTTGTGGTATGTTGGATTTTTGTTTTTTTTGTCTCTAAGTATTTTCTAATCACTCTTTGATTTCTCCTTTGATCTACTGGTTGCTTAATTTCCACAATTTTGTGAATTTCCCAGTTTTCCTTTGGTTAGTGATTTCTAACCTCATGCAGCTATGGTATGAGGAGATACTCTGTATAACACCCTTGAAAACCTACTGAGACAATTTGTGTCTGCTCTTCTAAGGACACCGGTCCCTGGATTTACGGCCTGCCTGGATAATCCAGGAGGTCTCTTCACTCCAACATTCTCTGCATGTCTACAAAGACCTTTTTTCGAATAAAGATGTATTTAGATGTTCTCAGGGTTACAGAGTGAATGTATTTTGCAGGGTCACTACTTCACCTACTACAAGTCTGCCTTCTGACCCCACAAAACCCACATCCACCCTGCATGCATTTTTTTTAGCTCAAAGAGACTCAAGCCACTCTAGCATCAACTCCAGATCCCCAAATCTCATCTTCACATGATCAGTTCAAAGTCTCAGGGCTTATTTTCTAAATCACAGGAATCAGCTATGGGTGAGACTCTGAGTATGATGCATCCTGAGGAAAAATTCCTCTCTAGCTGTGGATCTGTGAAACTAGAGAACACATTATTTGCTTCCAAAATCCAAGTGTGGGACAGGATAGGTATTTTTAGTCCAAAAGGGAGATATATTAGAAGGCATAAAGACATCACTGGTCTCCATAACATTTGAAATCCAGTATGGAAACTCCATTTGGTCTCAAGGTCTGAGAACACATCACTGCGGGTCAAGGTTCTGCTCTCTCGGGCCTGTGTTGGCCTCACCCTCCGGGCTGGCTCACCTTGGCAGCTGAGCAGCTCTTACCAGCCTATTTCCTGCTGGTAGAATTTTGGAAGTCTGATAGCCTTCTCTCATTTCTTCCTGTTTCTATCCCCTTCAGCCCAAGTTGGTGGTGGTTCTGCTGATACCACATTCTTAAAAACACTGGGTCTCCCAGGTATGTCCCAGATCCAGGCCACTGACATGAAAATCCTTTGTGGATCTCTCTTGGATAACTCCTCTCTCTACTCCTCCCATGAGACAGCTGAGCCACCGTGAGTCAAGCAACTAAACCCTTTAGCAAACAGGGAACAGCTACACCCCGGCCTTCTCTCTGGAGTGTTTCTCTAGTCAGATCCCTAATCTTGCCATCTTCTTACAATCTGGATGGGCTGTAGGCTCCTCTTCGTTTGGCAGCTCACTCTTGAATCCATCCCTCTCCCCTAACATTTTGTTACAGGCACCAAGCAGAAACTAGACCAGCTTCTGGGGCCTCCAGGCCTGCCTCGGCTTGTGGTCGCATCACCCCGATCTTATCTCCGTCTTCACAGCATCTTCTCCTCTCTGTGTGTCTCGTATTTTCCTCTGCCTCACTTTTGTACGGGCACTTGCCATTGGATTTAGGGTCAATCCAGGATTATTTCATCTAAAGACCCTTAACTTCATCACATCTTGAGAGATCTTTTTCCGAGTAGATCATGACTGTAGGCTGTGGGGCTGGGGTGTGGACGCAGCTCCGTGGGGGCCACGTCCACCCACCCTTCTCTGACACGCATCTCAGGAGCTGGCCTCCTCTCTCTGTCCTCGCTGGCCTGCTCTCCTGGGGCTTCTGCCAGACTCTCCCCAACTGGCCTCTCCTGCCTCCTTTTCTGGAGCGCGACGCCACTTTCCTCGCAGCCTGAGGGCTGTTTTCATCATGAGTCCCCGGCTTTACCTCCCACAGCGCCTTCTCCTGACGCTTCTGCGCGGCCAGCTCCTGCGGACAAGCCACGCCTGAGCAGACGCGAACGCCCTCGGGGGGCGCCCGACACCCCTGGTGCGCTCGCGCTCTGGGCCGCCCCGCTCGGCACACCAAAGCGCAGGCCTATTTCAGTCTCGGCATTCATCAGACCTCGGAAGTGTCCCGTCGACCCACCCGTTCTACCCATCCTCATCCATCTGTTTGTGAAAGTGAAGACCAGAATCTCTCTTGCGGTTAAAGCCTGAAACGTATCTCGCTGCCACCCCGACGGCATTTGCTCTCCTCTCAGCAGCAGCCTCCGAGTTCATGGGCTCTGGGCCTCCACTGCCCTCACCGCTATTTACTGGCGCACTAACTGGGAGTAGGCAACACACAAGACTTTTTTTTCTGATTGAAAATCTCCAAACAAAACTGTAAAAAGCAACCAAACCCAAAGACCTTCCTAAGTGTCTCTTCTACAGATCAGAGGTGACTCGCTACAGTTTACCTCGTTGAAAGACGAGAGGTTAAGCTTTTTGGCAATGAACTTCTTCAGGTGCAGGACTGTGGCCTGGGCTGAGCAGCGGATCCATTTTCGCTTTAAGCCCCGCAGTTTGCTGCTGTTGCATTCCAGACAGATGCTCACCTGCAAGAGAAAGGGCTCAGCTGGGGAGGTGCACCGAGGGTCACCACGGGGCCGCTCCCTGGAGGCGCTCTCAGCCAACTACCGGGCCCATGAAATCTAAGACTGCAGACGTTTTGGAAATCATAAATCTGTTTTGACCTAAACACATTACCTTAAAATCTGTTTATTTTTGCCATTTTGTGAAAAATAATCTAACATTTTAAATTGTTTTATTAAACAGTTCTTTAAAGTAAACCCGAGAATTATTTATTTATTGTGGCAGTACATGCTAGCCTCAGAGTTAAACTGAGAAAGGTGGAAATCCTGTTGCAAAAGCTCTAGCCGGCAGGACACACACGCGTCACCCAGAGGCCAAGTGTTCCGCAGGAATGACGAGGAAAGACCTCACAAGGCAGGCACCACGGCCCCCAGACCCAGAAGGGCCACCGAGGGGCACATCGTGCTTGTCCAGCTCACTAGAGGGCGGAGGACTCAGCAAAGACATCACACATGGCGGCACACGGACCCCACATCCAGGGAGGGTCACCAGGAGGCAGCACGCCCGGCCAGCGCACTCGAGGGCAGAGGACTCTGAGCAAAGGCACAAAGTCTCAAGCTCACGGCTACCCTTCAGGAGATCCAGAGTTCAGGGGTCAGAGTACTCGGCGTGTGACGAGGAACTTCAAGACAACAAACCAAGTAAGGTGACTCCGGATGCAGACGCAGCAGAGGGATAGCCTGGCTGCGCCGCACTGCTGGGCTGGCCCCACCCGAGACGCCTCGCCTCACTCGGGGGGAGGCTTCCTCCAGGAACGGTTAGGGTGTACCGAAAAACCAGACCCCCGAACTCAAACAAGAGAATCGTTAATAACTGAAATATACACGTCTAAAATTATTAGACAGTAAAAAAGAAATTAAAAATATCATACCATGAATAAAGAACAGGCAGGTATAAAAGATATTCAAATATAACTTCTAAAAATAAAAAACATTCATTCAAATTAAAAACTCAACAGATGGTCAAACCACAGATTAGTTTCAGCTGAACGCAGATCAATTTTCTGAAAGATCAATGTGAGCAAATTACCCAAAAGAAGTATAGACACAAAAGTATCAATTAAAATAAGAAAACAAAGGAAAGGTAAGACGCATGAAGACAGGCCATGGAGTCTGAAAATCACAAGAGACCAGGGGAAAAGAGAGAATGAAGGCGGAAGGGTCCCCCCAAACGATGCAAGACGCTACGTCCCCAACTCCAGGAAGCAGCAGAGCCTGAAACTCAGGAAGTCAGAGGGAACCCTAACCCTCGCGCACAGGGGACCGAGGCCCAGGGGGCCGGGCGGCCTGCCCGAGGGGCCGGCGCTCAGGCGCTGGGCTTCCCCCCGGGCCGCCAGAAAGCAAGGGCTCCACTAGCGTTCAGAGAGGAAGCGGAGTGAGGTCACCGCAAACGAAGGCAGAGCACAAGCACGAGAGACGAGAAGCGGCGGCCCAGGAGGCGAGCCCGGAGCAGGCGGGCTGCGGAGGCGCCCAGGCAGCGGGCGGGCGGCCGCTGCTCCGAGGAGGCAGCGAGAGGCTCGCGCTTGTTCTGGACTTTCAAAAAACGCAGGCGTCGACCAGAGCAAGAAGGCACAGGCCCCCAACAACAGGGGCAGGGGGCCGTGGGTGGCCACCGGGAGGAGGGGCGCGCGGTGCACAGGGCTCTGGGCAGCCCGGGCTGTGCGAACACGGGCGCGGCCACGACGGGCGCTCCCGGGAGGGGGTTCGGGACAGTAACACGTGGCCCCGTCACGCCTCTGGACCGTGCGCCCACACTGTGCCGCACGCAGGACCTCATTTCCCAGACCAGGGACTGACCCCGGGCCCCCTGCAGGCGAGTCTTAGCCACTGAACCACGAAGTCCCCGAAGGTATCACCTATTTAAATACACTAAGTTAAAAGTACGTTTGTAATTTTTTAACGGCTTCAATTCAGTATAATTTACATATATGTTTAAAGTATACAATTCAGGAATTTTTAGTCAACTTAAGAGTTGTGCAACCACCACGCCACCCAGTCTGAGGTCAGACCCATCACCTCATAAAGACCCTCGCGGCTTTGGTGGTCGATCCGCCCCAGCCACCCCTGGCCCGCGCTTGTGGACCAGCCTCTCCTGGATGGTCTACAGATGGGATCGTACAACACAGGCCTCCCATCTGACTTCTTTCACACAGTCAAGCACCTTACATGGCTGACCCACTTCTCCGCCTCCTTGCTAACACCTGTCACCATTTTTTTGATTACAGCCATTTTGCTGAGTGTAAAATGCTAGTTCATTATGGTTTTAATTTGTATTTTCCTAATGACTAATGATGTTGAACCCATTTTCATGTGACTATTAGTGAGAGTTGCTCAGTCAAATCTGGCTGTTTGAGACCCCGTGGGCTGTAGCCCACCAGGCTCCTCTGTCCATGGAATCCTCCAGGCCTGAACACTGGAGTGGGTAGCCCTTCCCTTCTCCAGGGGATCTTCCCAACCCAGGAATCGAACCTAGGTCTCCCACATTGCAGGCAGATTCTTTACCAGCTGAGCTACCAGGGAATGTGACTATTAAACATCTGGATTTGTTCTTTGATGAAATGTCTGCCGTTTGTTAACTGGATTGTTCATCTTCTTATTAAGAGTTACATATTCTATTCCTTTTCACAAATGTCATTTGCTAGTATTTTCTCCCAGTCTGTGGCTTCTAGAAATTTTCTCAGTAGTGTCTTTGGAAGAGCAGCAACTCCTTTTGGCTGCGCCATATGGCTTGAGGGATCTCAGCTGCCTGACCAGTGGCTGAGCTGTGCCTCGCAGGGGAAACACAGAATCTTAGCCACTGGACCACCAGGGAGTCCCAAGCAGTATTTCTTTATCTGATGAATTTTCTGTCTTCAGTTTTCTTTCCTGAGTTGTGTTCTTGGTTTTGGATTTGAGAACTACAAGCCTAACCCAAGATGCTAAGGAGTTTCTCTCAAGTTTTCCTGCAAAGTTTCCAGGTTTGAGCCCTTACATTTTGAGTTAACTTGGGCTTCCCTGATGGGGCTTCCCTGGTGGCTCAGAGGTTAAACTGCCTGCCTCCAATGCGGAAGACCTGGGTTCGATCCCTGGGATGGGAAGATCCCCTGAAGAAGGAAATGGTAACCCACTCCAGTATTCTTGCCTGGAAAATCCCATGGACAGAGAAGCCTGGTAGGCTACAGTCCATGGGGTCGCAAAGAGTCGGACATGACTGAGCGACTTCACTTTCACTTTCGGCTTCCCTGATAGATTAGTTGGTAAAGAATCCACCTGCAATGCAGGAGACCTGGGTTCGGAAGATTCCCTGGAAAAGGAAAAGGCTACCCACTCCAGTATTCTGGCCTGGAGAGTTCCACAGACTGTATAGTCCATGGGGTCCCAAAGAGTTGGGTGCAACTGAGTGACTTTCACTTTCCTCGTCACGAGAGGCAGGGGCGTCTTCTGCACGACTTTCACTTTCACCTTCCACGTCGCGAGAGGCCAGGCCGTGGGGTCTTCTGCACACGAGTGTCCAGCTGTCCCAGCACCATGGCACCTGTGCTGGAACCAAATGACCTTGAATCTAAGGGCTTATTTCCACCCTCCACGATGATTAAAACATCGACCTTAACACCTGCAACACAATGTCTTGATTACTGCCGCCCTGTTTGTAAGATTTGATGTTCAAAATTTCCAATGCATATATTAAAGAATGTTCAACTCAAGAAAGTAGAGAAGGAACAAAAGGGAACAAAGAGCAGAAAGAAGAAATGATCAACAGAAAAGAATGTGGCTCCAACTCTGGCAGTTCAGTTCAGTTCAGTCGCTCAGTCGTGTCCGACTCTTTGCGACCCCATGAATCGCAGCACGCCAGGCCTCCCTGTCCATCACTAACTCCCGGAGTCCACTCAGACTCACGTCCATCGAGTCTGTGATGCCATCCAGCCATCTCATCCTCGGTCGGCCCCTTCTCCTCCTGCCGCCAATCCCTCCCAGCATCAGAGTCTTTTCCAATGAGTCAACTCT